>JANEHU010000524.1:0-176097 GCA_027563435.1 Nasonovia ribisnigri
TTATTTAGTTTTATAAATATTAAATAGGGTGAGTAGATCTGAAATCCATACAAATTTTCAGACTGGCCTAACCTGTAAGTTATGGATTTATGGTAATATGAATAATATTATCATGAAAAACAGTCCAGTGGACAGTTGTAATTTATTTTAATCCAACTCCATCATGATATCCTGTTCAATGTTGAATATATTACACAAATTAAATAAATTATGTTTACCTATATTGGTATAGTTCTATTATAATAATTGATAATAATATAATATATTAATATTGCATGTTTTTAAATGTATTAAAAATAATTTATACACTTATGTACTTAGAAAAAAATCGTACTGAGGTAACCATAATAATATCAATTACGTCTTTCTCTCCCATTTACAAATTAAACATTTGTTTTAAAATTTAAATACAATTTGTCTACTATTATATAGGAAAACACAGTATTAATAAGCTCAAACTGAAATTACGGCAGTATGGCCAGCTCCAAGCCAATTAGAAACTTTTGTCATTGTTTGTTGTTTTTCGCTAAATTATGAGATGCCCAATTAAGTGATGTCTTCCACGAATTGCCTAATGCTTCTTCAAACTTAGATCGGAAATGTAGTTTAGCATCATTCTCTGATAGGTCCATTACAAGTGTCTCGCGTAAATAGTTGAGATCTTTTTCGGAACCCAATTCAGGCAGACCAGTTGAAATCATCATTGCGAAAAGAGAAAGTATTAATGAGCCATGTCGCCTTAATATTAGAAAGGCCTGAAATAAAAAAAAATGTACAAGACATATTTTATGACCAATATAGGTTTAGTTATATAATATACTCTGTTCAAAATAAGAAATTCAAACATCAACCGACTTGTAGGCAGGGGCATGGCTATAATACATGGCAGGTATAAAGATGGTGACTTGGAGGGAGGAATAAATACCTTACTGCCGCCGACAAAACTGGTCGTCGCCGTCTTTTGCGTTTCTTATTTTGAACAGTGTAGTTTTAAAATTAATTATTAGGTGCTTAATTTACCTTTTCACAGTAATTCTGGAACATTTGGAATTCGAGGGCCTCTTTTCTAGTTTGGCCTTTATTAATAACATGCACAAAGTCGTGAGTTAACACAAATGGTACACGTTCACGGCGGAAACCAAATTTCTCTTTGAAATGACCAAGAATGTGACCAAAATCAATGTGAAACAGCTAGAAACAAATACAATGAAACAAATTAAATAATTTGTCATAGGTTATTATGTTTAAATATACACACTTGGCCTGTTTTTTTGACCATAATATTGTCGGAATGGCGATCAGCAACACCTAGTACATAGGTTGCCACACAATAGCCAGCACATGAAAAGGTAAATTCTTCTATTGCCTTTTGCAATGACTGTTCAGTTTGATTGTAGTCTTTTAACCATGCTGATAATGTTTTCATTGAAAAAAATTATTTACATTTTTGGTAAATTAATTTTACTACACAATCTTACCTAATAATGATCCCTTTTTAAAAGCAGATGTTGCTGAAAACATTCCTTTTTCTTTTTGAATATTAGCTATGGTTTCTGCATTCAACACCACTTCAATCATACCTACACGGTTATCTGTTGATATACATTGGTATGGATTCATCCTGAAATAAATTAAATTGTAGGTAAATTGATAAATCTAAGTAATATGGTATTTCGTTAAAATATTTATGAATAAAATATCCAAAGTAAAGTATATTTTTCCCCTAAAAATTTTAGGTAAGTGTTGCTTTATAAGTTAATAAGAATTAACAATAATATAATCAAATATCAAGTTCAGTTCACAGTGTATTAAATATAATACAATAGTATACAATAATATGTTTATAATTCAGTGCTCAGAACTTAATGAAACTCATATTTGTAAGAAATTAGTTTATTTAATATCTAGTTCAACAATTGTGTTTTATGATATTATGCAAACTTTTTATGAATAATATGTGATAATATGTAATATGTTTGTTATATTTTTGTTTTCATTCTAATGACATGGACAATTTTAAAATTGTTCATAATATATTATTGCTGTAATGTAACTAGCATCTTAACTTGTGACATAGATAAAAAAAATTAATTAAAACATCTGTATAAAGAATACAATGATGGTATTAGGGATATTCACTATTTTCAAAATTATATTTGCTAATAATAAAAAAAGTGTAATCTATAACTATATTTTAAAATGTTTGTTCCATTTAATTAATATTAACTATGGAGGACGGAGTAACCGAGCGGACTATGGCGTCGGTTGTAACGTTTCCAGTTCAAATCCTGGCCACGTGGTATTTCTGTGCAGGAAACTGTCTACAGAGAGATACCACCATCTCCCAACCGGACATGGTAGAAACCTACGGGTGCCCAACTTAGAAATTCTGCCAAATAGGTGGAACAATATACTCCCAAACTCTATGCGATACAAACTCTACGCCCTTGCATATATTAATCTGTCCATAAACAGTCTATAACTTACCTCAAGTCCAAACCTTCATTTTTCCATAGTTTGTCCATAATACGTATCATTTGTAAAGCAAGCATATCCTGCCTCAAATCGTCACCATTTTTAAATATAACGTAAATGTCATCGCCATGTGAATCAACATTTTCAAAAACTATCCATAAAGGTTTCATTTTACTATCCATCACGCGACACTTTTCAGTTCTATATTATGACATAAGATAAGAAAATTATTTTATACTATAACACTGTGGCCATTAACTGTACAAATTCAACATACCTAACTTTTTTGCACTTATAACTGGGATCTAAAGGGCTATGCACAGATGACATCGCTTCAATGCAATGTCCTTCTTGAAAATATTCTTGTAAGAAAGACCGAGCTTTTTCTTTGTCACGACGCTGCCTTACTAACTCTGTGGTCTTTTTCAGTTTTTCCAAAAAATCCATTTGTCTTATTAATGTTTTCATGTGTTCAATGGACCCTCGGCAATATGCTTCCAACATCAAACCAAAACGTACAGACACCGACGCCACTTGCATTTCTGATCTAATAAATAAACAAATAATGCTGGTGTCACGGCATCAATAAAAATGTTCATCATTTATATACCTGAGATGCCAAAATAAGTAATGGCCAATTTTTTGATTTTGTAATGCTCTTGTAAGCAAAAATTCAACTAGGTCACAGCATAAATAAGATTCATGTTTCAGAGCTTGGACCAGTTGTAAAAGAAACAACGAAAGATCTTCATCACTAAAACAACAGTTTTAGTTATTGATAGTTAACTATTAATTTTTAGGGGATATTTACTTACCTTAGTATTTGTAAGCACTTTACGGCAAAACTTCGAACTACTTGGTCAGCATAAGCATAGTCTAGTAATTCTAAAGCTTGTTGTGGTCCTAAAAGAGGCCACCTGGAGACTAATGAGGTAGCTTCTGCTACTTCCCACCGTATACCCCATTCCACACAGTCTAAAAGTTTAGCTAAAAGTCCAGGTACTGATTGCAATATATGATACCTATGCCGCCACAGTTTCTTTCGATCCTGTTCATGCATTTCATCTAAAGGTTCTCCACGCTCAGCCATTGTCCTATAAATTAATTAACAATAATACAATGAATATTATTATATTAATTATTAATAACATTTAAGGTTCTATCTTACTTTATTTGATCTAAATAAGTTTTTAGTGATTGCGAATCTCCAACCGCTTGATCTTTTAAGTCATCTTTCCCTTTTTTATCAGCATATTCTCGTAATTTATCCAAACTTGGATACACAATTACATGCTCAGCTGGTTGATAACTAAAAATAGTTAAAGTCATATTAGTTTTTGAGATTAAATATTAAAAAATAATTTCAAACCTATGAAAAGTTATAGTTAATGCTGTTGTTTGTTCAACATTTGGGTTAGACACAACAGTACCAAGTGGATGTAACAAGTCTTCATTTTGCAAATCATCAGCATAAGTCCACATAAACAGTGTGATTGACCCACTTTTTAGCTGATTTTTAAAGTCATACACAGTTGTGTTGACCCAGTCCATTGGTGTTACAAACATTTCCTACAAATTATAATTTAAATAAAAATGTTGAACCAATAATTTATTTATTTTAATTTAGATTTACTTGTTTGGATTCTTTAATGCGTCTAGTTCTTAATCCTTTCGATGTTTTGGAGACTTCATATACTACCAAACATAAACGAGCCATCCGCGGTATGTCAGCTATACGCATGTCAAATGCTAGTTCTTCGTCCCATGTACAGTCACCGTTGTCAACAATCTTTTCAGATGTCCTAACACACTCGCACAATGCTTTACCCCCGTGAAACAAAGCCGCTTCGATTCCAACTTCAACAGTTCTGGTAACATCACAGTTTAATTTACTAATGTAGTTCACTTTGAACTTAAATTGTTCATCAATATCAAATGACAATTTGTGTTTAGTCTTTTTACGTAATGTTAATGTAGTACGAGTCTTATTTTGCTCAATATATTCAGTCTGGTCTTTGTTAACTTCTTCTGGAACTAAAATATTTTATCTGTTATGATTAAAAACAACAGTAACAACAATAATAATTAACTACCTGGAACATTAAACTTGGAAACAGCAATCAAAATGGGGTTGAGATCTTGAGACAGACTATCTTGTATATACGCAAAATCTATTAAAGGATGTAGACCAACAATGTATTCTTCTCGGCCACAAACTTTTAGAGTAAAATCTGAACACTTTTCATTTCTAGTTTTTAACGTCATTGCACGTTTGTTTAGTATTTGCATCATCAATTGATCAGGTGTCGTTGTAAGACCCACATTAAATGTAAATGTAGTCTAAAATATAACATCAATATTTTGATTAATTTGACACTAAAATACACATTTTATTTTTAATATACCTCTGTGTTATCAAATTTTATAACAACTGAAAAATTATCATCTCTCAGCCTCCTTGTTACTGTAGTAGGCAAGACATTAGATGATAAAGTAGAAGCGGCTAATCGTGGTGCAAATTGATACAAAAGTCGTTCCAACCAACTTTGTCGCCTTCGATTAGCTTGCATTTGATCAGCTAATGCTTTCATTTTTCCACGAAACTGATTCACTTCTGAACTTTTCAATGAATCAAATTCCATTAGACCTAAATAAATAATACAATGCTATAAATTTATAAATTGCACTTCTATTATAGAAAAAAATAGTGACACATACCTTTCCCAATGAGATTACTTATTTGGGCATTAAGTACATTATCTGCTTTATCTTCTTGACGTTCTACAATGTTGAGGACTGCTAAAAATGGTCGTACATCACACAGTCTTTTATTCTCGTCCACAAGCATTTCGCGTTGGGCCATAGCATTGACATAAGATATACTGTAACTACTTGAGTCGTGCAACATACCGTGCAAGGGATATTTGACTGCCTCTTCCCATAATTCCTATAAAAAGACATTGTACTGTGTGTTGTGACATTTAAATGTGCATGACCAACACACCTCTTTTAACTCGTGCAATGATGTGCTCGTTGAAACTGTTAATGGTATTGAAACACTATTGGGCATTAAACAAGTGACTTCCACAACAGAATCATGGTTGATCCCGTTCCAAAAATCGAAATTAAAAGCCGGATTTTCGCACACCATTTTGAATTGTTTCGTAAAGAATGTTTACACCATAATGCTAATTATTAAACGTCCCCTACTTCGCGACTTTAGCCTGGAAGGCCATGAAAAGTAACAAAATAAAATTAGAAACAAAAGAGAGTCAATAATAATGACGCATGACAAATCGGTAACGGACCAGTATTAGATGTATGCAACTCACCTTATTTACTAAAATAATGATTCATTATTGCATGCATTATTACACGTTAATATTGTTATTATATATTTCGATAGGTAAAGAAGTCTTTTTAAAGGGTGTCAGTCAACGCAATAACGAAAATAAAACGTAAGCAGATAATATTTTATTCAGATTACTGGAGGAGTATTGAGTATTTTACAGTACTTGGTAGGATTACAAAAACATTAAAATATCATTATTATCATCACGGAATTATCATTTATCACTGCATAATTATATTAAAATATTTTTGCTATTTGATTTTGATTATTATTTATTGTTTGTTCTGTTTTTTTTTTCTTCTCCATAATTTCAAAAAAAAACAAGTGTGCGCCTGTACGATGGTAGGACTGTCAACGGTGCACATGGTCACACTGATTCAGCCTCGAGTGGGGGATGGGCAAGGTTTATAGCACGATTAAAGATAGTATGGTTGCGCGACGATGTATGATAATGTATAGGCAAGAAGCGGCCACGAAAGTGCTTACAGTCAATCTGACTGCTTGGTGGCGCTATCTATTGGTCAATAAATTCACAAGAACTAATATATGTGGTTTTGACTGCAATCATAGATAGCATGGCGGTAGACCATAATGTAATTGTATAGAAATATATATATTTATATTATTATATTTATTAATTTAACTATCGTACGATCGGTATTCTGGAATTTGGTTTTTTCATCGTCTGTGATTTACTGGTTTATTACAGTATTTTACACACTAGTCACTGACTAACCCAAAGATGTCTTGTTGCATTCGCTCACCACATTTTGTGGCAAACACCACTTTTGGAGTACCGAAGAATGAATTTGAAAAATATAAATGGGAGGAGGCTTTAGGCATAAAATTAAAAAAAAGCCATCGCGTATGTGCTTCTCATTTTAATGAATGCGACATAATAAGCTGTTGGAATTCTGGTTTGAATAATTATTCGGTAAGTAGGTACTTAAAAAGATACAGAGAACATTAAAAACAATATAAAGAAAATCTGCAAATATACCTATTTATACCTGAAAAACAAATGAATGTTTGTTCAAATAAAATGTTTACAGGTATGCTATAAAAGGAAGCAGTTAAAGAAAGGTGCAATACCATCATTATCTTGTATTGACCTATCATTGTTTTCAACTTTAAATAACAACATGCAGGAGGTAGGCAGTGAAAATTCATCAACTAGTAGTCAAACAGCAGACGCTTCTATTAATGATTTTTCTTTTACACCACGTGCTGAATCAACAATGATAGAACATCATTCAATTCCAAAAAAAAGAAAGGTATCTATATGTTTTAAATTATAATATTCTGTAGAGTCAGTTCTAAACACTAACAAAAGTATTTTTGTTTTAATAGATAGATACATTATTCATTCAGATATTGCAAAATATAAAGACTGTTCCTTTGATGGACAATTGGTTCACAAATTTAGAATATAAAACAAAGGATTATATATTAGCTTTATCATTTCATACATTAAGTAAATTCAAGTTAAATGTTCCAAGATATATTGAAAAACACCTTGTGTTAACCAAAGGTGTGTATATTTATTTTTTATTATGCTAAAGTGTACTTGTTTCTTTTTCTTATTCAGTATAATAGTTAATAACAAATTGTACAAAAATAGTAAAAATAATAATATAGATAACAATTTAATTTACATTTTTCTTGTACATTGTTTTTGTATTAAATATTTGATAAATAATATATATGATTAATTATATTTATTTTTTTTAGATTCTAATTTAATATTGCACATTAATGGGAAAATGATCAGCTTATTAGATATTGGAATTACATAAATTCATGAAATTCAAAATACCGAGGATTTCATATCACTTATTAATAAAATTGAAAATATTAAATGTTGTAAAGGGGCTGTTTCTTCATATGAATATCCTGACATTAAACATTCATTTAGTCCAAATTTTGTAGAGACACATGGTCAATGGAGACATAAAAATTGTTTAACAGTACTACCAACAAATGACAGGTTAATTAGTTGCATTTCTATGAATAATAGTCAAATCAAATTAAATGAACTCTTTTGTTTTCTATGTTTCAGCAATATATGTGTATGGTGTAATCGTTTGTTGTACTCAATAAGACACAAACTTTATAATATTAAAAATAATCATACAACTAGGATATACTTCTCCCCTAAAAAAAAACAAAATTTGGAATAACATAATAAAACTATAGCTATTGTAAAGAAAAAACATAGAAGGAAAAGCCAAACAATAACTCGATTACAAGCTCACCTAGTAAGGGTACAAACAGAAATGAAAAATGTGAGTAAAGAAAAACTTGAAAATCAACTAAAAGATCATAATATATCAGAAGGCCAAAGTGAATTGATCAAGGAAATTTATCGAGCAGCCAAAGTAAAAAACACAAAAAACCGAAGATATAGTGAGAATTGGATGTTGCTATGTTTACTGTTCCAAATACGGTAAAAAATATTTTATTAATTTTTAAGATAAAAGATAATATAGGTATTGATTAAGTTATCTTAATAATTATGTTGTTAAAGATCTCCTAGTGGATACAAATATTTAAAAGAACAAAATATACTTCCTTTACCTTCCATATCGACAATTCGCAAACATTTATTAGCAGTAAAAATTGGATGCGGCTTTGATAAAGATTTCTTTAAGCTTCTTAAAAAAAAATTCAGTGAAAAATCAGAGAATCAAAAAAAAGTTATCCTTGTATTTGATGAAATCTTTGTTAGAGAAAGTTTAAATGTAAATACTAGAAATTTAACATACAACGGTCTTGAAGATTATGGAGATGAGTTTAAGTCAAAGACATTAGAAAAAGCAAATTATGCTCTAGTTCTAATGATTCAAGGTTTGGCTGACCGTGTACATCAACCAATTGCTATGTTTGCATCAAAAGGACCTGTGAAAGGTTATTAAAATTAGGTTGTATTTTAGTTTGCAACTTGGTTGATAAAAATATTTTTTTTAGGAATGGAGTTAACAAAGATTATTCTTAAAGCTATTCTACTTCTTGAAAATGCAGAAATTCAAGTTATGGGAATAACGAGTGATGGGGCAGCTACAAATCGTTCATTGTGGAATGCTTTGGGTGTATGTGGGAAAGCAGATAAATTTAAAAACTTTTTTGAAAATCCTTATGACCCTAATCGAAAAGTATTTGTATTTTCTGACGCCCCTCACTTACTAAAAACTGTAAGAAACCGATTATTTGTAAAGCAAAAATTAAAAGTAAGTGTTTCTTACTAAATAACATTTTATTTATTTCATACATGGTAACCATAGTATTGTAAGCTGTACATACATAATACTAATTAAATAATTATAGACCTTATCCTTCATATTTATTTATGTTATGACTTATGATTATTTGTGTGTATGTTATATAGATTCATCCAAATAAACAATACATACAATGGGGTTTTTATGAAAAGGTATTTTCTTATGATACAAAAACCATGCTTAAAGTTTGTCCTAAATTGACCAAAAGTCATTTTGATTTGAACAACTTGACAAAAATGAAAGTCAAATTTGCTTCTCAAGTAAATATAATTTTTTTTTATACATATAATTTTCTATTCTATTATTAAATCTAATTCATAATACTTTCCATATGATATTATTTAAATATAAAACATTTTTGCTATTTTTAGTTGTTTAGTTTATCAATGGCAACCGGTATAGAATTTTATAAAATGAAAAGGTTTGATGGTTTTGAAAACTGCGAAGAAACTGTAGACTTTACACGTTTAATGAATAATTTATTTGATGCATTAAACAGAAAGTTTCCGGCTGAAGGCATGAAACCAAATGGAAAAGATATAGAGGTTTTTTATTTCCTATATGTGTTGCATGGTGCTTATGTGTCACTAACATCAGGAAAGTATTAGTATCTATGTATTTAATTAATATCAAGAAAGTATTAGTAACTATGTATTTATATACATTATTAATGTAGCACAATTTATTATTTGAGTAGATGGTATGGATTTGTATGTAATATATATAACTATAACAAATATTTGATTTCTAGGTACTTAAGTATACATTAAATTGGTTAAACAACTGGGAAGAAAATTTAAATCAAAACCTAATTGACAAAGATGAATTTCTCACAAGACAAACATCTGAAGGATTGAGAATGACTATTAGTTCCACAATAGATTTGTCAAACTATTTATTTAATGAGTGTGGATTTGCATATGTTTTGACAGCAAAAATGAACCAGGATTGTCTGGAAGTAAGTATTATTTATAGTTATTTATTATTTGTTTTAATTTTTATAATATGAATCTTTTAATATTGAAACATACGACATACCTATTTTATTAACATTTCAGAGATTTTTTGGAATTATTCGACAAGTAAACGGGCCAAACGACCATCCATCGTCAACATCTTTTATGCAATTATATAGATTGTTATCAGTTTACAGTTTAGTTAAACCTCCCAAAACCGGGAATTGTACTATTCTTGAAGGTATCCACAATCCACTCGGCACTCAGCACTGTTAATGTTTCTATATCAACTATATACTACAAAGTTCTTTCAATTAATAAAAAACATAATATTTTATTTTATTTAGAAAACATACCAATTATTAATATAGCTGATTTAAAGGAAATTATAAATGAACAAAATAACACATTAGAAAGAACGGAAAAAATAAAAAAGCTGAAGTCAAAAATGGACAATATAGTAGAAGAAGGTATTTGGGACTTTAATGATACTTTTCAAGAACATAATTATTGTAATGTACCTGAATCAACAGTTTTTGAATGCATTGTGTACTTTCTGACTGGGTAAATATCTGGGTACTATCTTGAAGTTTTATCTTACTAAATTAATTATATTATGATTCACTGTTCACAGTTACATTGTAAAACGTTTGAAAAACAGTTTTAAGTGTGACTTATGCATAAAATGTTTAGAAGCAAAATATGGAATAATACCAGATCAAGAAGCAGATTTAGTAAATATGAAAACTAGAGGATTTTTAACACACCCGAGTCGCCCACTATTTTTATATATTAAGGAGTTAGAAACTTGTTTTAAAAAGTATGCAGATTCCATCAATGTATTTGATGATACGATTGATGAATTTTTACAAAATATTAATTTTAAATTACAATGGGGATGTGCAGAGCATAAGAGTAAAGTTATGACTGATATTTATGTACATTATATAACAATGCGTATGAGGCAATACGCATATGCTAAAAACCAGGAAATGAAAAAACAAAATAAAACAAAAAAAAACTGTCAAAATGTGTTTCTTCATAATAAAAAATAAAGAATATACCTGTAAGGCTGTAAAATGTGTTGACTTTTTAAATTATTTTTTGCAATGTTAATATGAAAAAAATCTAAGAACGACGTATGACTGTGTTATAATTATAAATAACAATATGAGATAATAAATTACATATCTAGTGGTTATATGTAAAAACTCATATTTTCTACGTATAACCAATAGATAGCAGCACTAGGCAGTCAGTTTAGAATTAAGCACTTACATCGCCGCTTTTTTGGTCGTCGTCACGCAACCATACTATCTTTAATCGTGTTATACCGTCATATTGATAACTGATAAGAGGCGTTGCTGGTTTAACATTTTATAGGTTATGTTATAAGTATTTCTGTGATCAATGATCATGCACGTTTTCCGTTTTCCGTTAGCGCGTATATGCCGTCCGCCATGGTCGTTTTGTCTTTGCACTTTGCAGAATAATATTATGTTATATTTTGAAGTACTGAAAAGTAGGATTGCTCCTTGTAGTGTTTGTTTGTTGTTTATTGTTATTTGTGCGAATAACATTTGAGCTGCCAGCTGCCAGCTATATCAGTGGTGAAAAATATATATTATGTACTGAAAAGTAGAATTGCTCCTTGTAGTGTTTGTTTGTTGTTTATTGTTATTTGTGCGAATAACATTTGAGCTGCCAGCTATATCAGTGGTGAAAAACATATATTATGTAAGTACACTTTCTAACTTTTATAACATACTTTTTGCACCTAATTTAAAATTGAACTTTGTTTTACATCAATAGTACATCACAATAGTTATATATTTAAAACTATCAATTATTTATTAATATGAATAGTTTAAATATTTTAAATAGTCATATTCGTAGAATAGTTGCTGATTATGAGTCGACAATTATTAGCAGTGATAGTGATACTAATAGTTCCAACAATAGTAGTTCTCCTTTAACTATCAATAATATTAATCATTTTTCAATTACAAATGTTACAACAAATACAAAAGAATTTGCATTAATCAATAATAGTACTGCAGGAAATAATAGCAATAATAATGACCAATTAATAAATGAAATTGATATTTCTCTTTCTCCACATCATACTTTGGCAGAATCAAATGACATTTTATCATCAGACATTTCATCTGGTTCTACTTGCAGTTTATCTGAAGAGTCATTAAATAATATATCTGACTATTCTAACACGACTTCAATTAGTTCTGATTCAGAAATTAATGAAATTAATAATTTTCAAACTGCCCTATGTGAATGGTCAATCAAGAATAATATATCACATTTAGCATTATCTGAATTATTGGTGTTACTCAAAATACATACAAATTGTGAATTACCAAATACAGCTCGTACAATATTAAAAACTAAAAGAAGTGCCAACCATGATATTATTAATATAGGAAATGGCTTTTATTGGCATTATGGTGTTGAAAAATGCATAAAACTTATTGCCTCAGATATAATTATTTTAAATAAAAAGGTTAGTAACACTACACTACCCAATGAAGAAACTATTAATATTTTAATTAATAATAATATTATAATATATTAGGTATACATTTTGTTAAATTATATTAATGTACTATGCTTTAATCAAGGGAGAGTATTGATAATATTATAATGATTGTTATTCGATTAACAGCTGTTAATAATTATATATATTTTGAGGTTATGTTTTTTGCCTCACTCTGTAAAAATGTTTTTCTCTTAACTTAATAAATGTGTGTTCGCTAAATAGTGTAATTACTTAATACTTCTTTAGAGCATTAGGCTTTTAACCCACAGCAGATGCTGATGAACACTCGGCAATTGTTTTTATGGCTGATTCAGGTAGTAATATGAGTTCTAATGATAATTTAAAATGGTTTTTTGACTCAATGGGAGTTGAAATTGTATTACAATTATCCATATTAAATTTCTTCAGTACATCCTCCAAATATTGTGTTTGATTAATATATAATTTACCAACAGTCTTGTCATAATTTATTTTCAATCCCAAAAAATAATTGAGGTCACCATTGTCCTCCATCTCAAATTCTTCCTTAAGATAGGATTTTATTTCTCCAATTTTTAACATATTTGAACCAGCAATAATAATGTCATCTACATATAGTAACAGATAAATAATATCATGAGTATTATTATTGTTTAGTATGTAAAGACATTGATCTGAATCAGACTGCTTCAAACCCAATTTGGCTATGTAATTATCGAATCGTTCGTGCCAGCATTTTGAAGCTTGTTTCAATCCATATAATGATTTATTTAATTTCAAAATCATATCAGAATTATAGTTAAGACCTTCAGGTTGCTCAATGTAAATATCTTCAGTTAAAATTCCATAAAGAAAAGCAGTTTTGACATCTAATTGTTGGAGAAACCAATTGCGTTGAACTGCTATTGCAAGGAGTGTGCGTAGAGTTGTTAGTTTTGCCACAGGACTGTAGGTGTCATAATAGTCAACTCCTTCCTTTTGAGAAAAACCTTGTGCAACTAGTCGTGCTTTGTACTTCTTAACACTACCGATGGAATCACGTTTGATTTTAAAAACCCATTTGGTACCAACCACTTTCCTACCTTTTGGTAGATGAGATAATGTCCAAGTATTGTTTTTCTTAAGAGAATCAATTTCATCTTGAATTGCATTTTTCCAAAGATTAGCATGAACGCCTGTAACTGCTGATGAATAGGTTTTTGGTACATCATCAATTAAGTCAATAGCAGACAATACTAAATGAGACATAACAAAATCGTCATATTTTGCTGGTTTAGTAACTTGGCGGCCGCTTCTGGTTGTGATTGGAACTGTTGATTTTACTTCTTGATCCAAATCCTCCTCAAACTTAGGTAATTCCTCAGCTAACTCATCCTGTTTGGTCGATTCTTCTTCACTTTTATCAATATTATCATTATTTAGAACTATACGGTTAACGATGGTTTCTGGTGGTTTATTTTGATATGTATTTTCATCAAAAATGACATTTCGACCAAGTACTATTGTCTGTTTTAAAGGGTGCCATAACCTATAGCCAGTAGCACTATAACCAACCATAGTACATTGAACAGTTTTTGAATCCAATTTTTTTCTTAATTGCTTTGGTATTTGTAAGAATGCTTTACAACCAAACAGTCGTATATTAGAAAGAGTTGGTTTAGATTTATACCATAACTCTGCGGGCGTCTTGTCTTTTAATGCACTAGTTGGACATCGATTTATTAAATATACTGCTGTGTATACTGCTTCACCCCAGAATTCTTTGTTTATACCTGAATCAAAAATCAATGCTCTAGCTCTTTCCATAATGGTACGATTCATTCTTTCAGCAACACAGTTTTGTTGTGGTGTATATGGAACTGTATATTCTAATTCTATTCCCTTTTGAACACAGAAGCCTTTAAAATTATCATTATAATACTCGCCACGACCATTATCACAACGAATGCGAGATATCATTTGTCCAAATCGTGCTGTAACATTAGCTTCATACTGTTTAAATGCACTGAAAACTTCATTTTTCTTTGACAATAGATAAATTACTGTAAAATGTGTATTATCATCAATAAAAGAAACATAGTACCTTTTATTATCCCATGTCTGAGGTTCAATTGGTCCACAGACATCTGAATGAATAAGTTCTAATGGTCTTGTTGCTCGCACTCTAGTTCCAGAAAATGGTAATGCTGCTTGTTTACTACTGATGCAGACTTCACATATTTCATTGTACTTTTCATTATTGATACAAATACCATCCACAATATCAGGCAGCTTTTCTAGTGTTTGAAAATTTAAATGCCCAAGTCTTCTATGCCAGAGATCAATAGTATTTGAATAACTATAATTTGCAAATGGCATATTTTGATTTAAGTTAAATGTAAGTTCATACAAATTCCCAACTTTTGAACCTTTCATAATCAAATTGTTTTTGTTATTGAGCTTATTGTACACCATTACAAGACCATTGTTGAAAATAACCTTTAAACCAGCATTTTCTAGCCTTCCAACCGACAATAAATTGTGTCTCAATTCAGGTACATACAAAACCTTTTCTATTTTACACATTATTTCTTTACCATCAATAATACTAATGGCATTAATATAACCCATTTTTGTCGCAGTCAAGCTTTGTCCAGTTTTAGCTACCCCTACAACAATAGGTCTTTCAAGTAAATGTGATTTGTTGAAATAATTTTCAGTATTAATTAAATGATCTGTAGCTCCAGAGTCAATAAACCATTTTAAATTATCATTAGAACTCATATTACTACCTGAATCAGCCATAAAAACAATTGCCGAGTGTTCATCAGCATCTGCTGTGTTTGCACTGTTTAAATAATATTTCTTCTTTCTGGCTTTCAATTTTGGACAGTAAGGTCTTTTGTGGTTAGGATCACCACATTCAAAACAACGAATTTGACGAGTTTCCTTATCAGCTATAAAGATAGCCTTACCGATGCTACTAGAGCTATTGAACTCTTGAGTATCTGAACTATCAATGGATTTGTTCTTACGCTTTTCTTCATCATCTAATAATCTACTTTTAATAAAATCAATTTTTAGTTTATCTGGAGATAAAGTCTCAATTGCTGTTACAACATTATCAAATGAAGATGGTAACGTCAATAATAAATTACATACAATATCCATCTCATCTAATTTTGCACCACTTGTTTTCAACTGCCGTACAAGTGAATCAAAGATAACAAAATGTTCTTCTAGAGGATCACCTTCGGCTAACCTTAACGTTAACAATCTTTTTCTTAAATATAATTGTCCAGAAATTCCCTTTCTTTCAAATGTAGCTGCAAGACAATCCCACGCTTCCTTTGATGCCTTACCTCTAACATACTCTAAATGAGTATCAGCTATACATTGAACCAATAATGACATACACTTCTTGTCATTAATATTCCAAGCTGACAGTTTTGCTGGATCTGACGGAGGAGTATTATCAACACATTCCTTAACACCGAATTCTTCTAGCAAAGTTTCTACCCGAAACTTCCAGTTGCTGTAGTTCTGTCCATTAAATTGACATATACCGTATTTCTCTTCAGTTCGCTTAGACATAACTATAATAGGTAATTAATAACGTTCTGGGCCCATAACCTAAAGAAGTATTAAGTAATTACACTATTTAGCGAACACACATTTATTAAGTTAAGAGAAAAACATTTTTACAGAGTGAGGCAAAAAACATAACCTCAAAATATATATAATTATTAACAGCTGTTAATCGAATAACAATCATTATAATATTATCAATAGTTCTGATTCAGAAATTAATGAAATTAATAATTTTCAAACTGCCCTATGTGAATGGTCAATCAAGAATAATATATCACATTTAGCATTATCTGAATTATTGGTGTTACTCAAAATACATACAAATTGTGAATTACCAAATACAGCTCGTACAATATTAAAAACTAAAAGAAGTGCCAACCATGATATTATTAATATAGGAAATGGCTTTTATTGGCATTATGGTGTTGAAAAATGCATAAAACTTATTGCCTCAGATATAATTATTTTAAATAAAAAGGTTAGTAACACTACACTACCCAATGAAGAAACTATTAATATTTTAATTAATATTGATGGTCTGCCATTGACTAAATCTTCAAATAGTTGTCTTTGGCCAATATTATGTTCTGATACTAGAATTAAAAAGGTATATTTGATTGGTGCATATCAAGGAAATGAAAAAGCTAGTGATTCAAATTTATTTTTGAGTAAATTTGTTAATGAAATAAATCCTTTAATATTAAATACATATTGCTATAAAAACCATAAATTTAAAATAAAAGTACATGCCCTGATTTGTGATGCACCAGCCAAGTCTCTTGTTCTTCATACAAAAGGTTACACTGGATATAACAGTTGTTCTAAATGTGTTATTAAAGGTGAATATGTGAATGGTAGAATATGTTTTCCAATTGAGTTAGACAAAAATAAAATTATTCAACTCAATGATCTGCGTACTGACTTTGATTTTTCCAATAAATTGTATTTAAATAGTTATCAACTATCTGATTCAATATTAAGCTCATTACATAATTTTGGCATGGTGACAAATGTAGCATTAGACTATATGCATCTTGTTTGTTTAGGTGTGGTTAAAAAATTAATTATTTTATGGAGAGAAGGCCCCCTTCCCACAAGAATACCTTTTAGTGACATCAAATGTATATCTGATTACCATATATTACTTAAGACTAGTACACCTAATGATTTTCCTAGAAAACCGAGATCACTTCTTGATATCAAACATTGGAAATCAGCTGAATTTCGTACCTTTTTATTATATACTGGCCCTTTAGTGCTAAAAAAGTATTTGTCCGATGAAATGTATACTAATTTTTTATTCTTGCATGTTGCAATTTCAATTCTTATTAATCCAGACTTGGTAAAATCAAATGATTACATTAGCTATGCAAATAACTTACTTCAACATTTTGTTTTGGGTTTTCAAAATATCTATGGAAAGGAATATGTGTCTCATAATATTCATAACCTTATCCATTTAGCGGAAGATGTGCGAACATATGGTGCATTAGATGTATTTGGAGCATTTAGATTTGAAAACCATATGGGAAAATTGAAAAAAATGATTCGCAAAGCAGATAAACCCTTACAACAGTTGGCCAAACGATTTTCTGAATTAGAAAATATTGAATCCAATAGAAAATATTTAAATAATAAGTCAAAACTGACCAACTCTTTACACTTGCAAAACAAACATACAAAAGGTCCATTAACACAGTCTGATATTTTCAATTTACCTATAAATCAGTACAAAAAATTTATGATACCAGACAAATTATCTATTCACTGTGACACAAAAAATTGTTTTTGCCTTTTGAAAGATGGTTCGGTTGTTTTTATAAAAAATATTGTAGAAACTATAACTGACAAAGATAATGTTATTTATATTATTGGATATAAAATGAAAATAGTTGACTCTATACCTTTTTATTCAACCCCATGTGAATCATTAAAAATGAATATTAAAATTGTGGCTGAAAAAAAAAATCCTTCCTTACAGAGTTGGAATATTCTTGATATTCATGCTAAAGTTTGGAGAATGCCTTATAAAGATAAATTTGTTGTAGTACCTATTATTCATTCATACCTTTAGTTATATATTTATCAAATATAATATATTATTAATGAAAGTAATTAAAAATATAAATACTTTTACTATAATTATATATAACCATGTATAAATACCTATTAAATTATATTTTTATAATGATTTTAGAACACATATTTATTTTAATGCATATGTCTGTATTTCAATAGAGGCTAAAAATATATTGTTAATAAACTATCTATACCTAAACTGCAATTGAATTTCTTTGAAATAAAAAAATGATTATCTAAATAATATTATTTTCAGTACCATAATTATGTCAGCCTACAAAGTAGTAGAGTTTTTTGATGGACTCCAGTTGGTACCCACAAAATGGTTTACTGATGACTTAAAGCATAGCTATTGGCCACCATCGTCACTAAACCAAATCAAAGTAAATAAATTGATTGCCAATAAAAGTGATCCTGATCTAGAAAATTGGAGTTCATATTCTGTAAAGCGAATATTTTTTTCTACGGGTAATTTATAGCAAGAATTACATAATTAAAATATATAATATTTAATATTCAGTTTTAAAAATTTGTTTATAAATACAAAATACTAAACTTACAGATTCCTATGAAGTTGGAATGAATAAACTGAAACTAGCAGAAAAATATTCTGATATAGAATCTAGCTCTGAATCTAATTCTAAAAAACGACTACGCAATGAAAATTATGTTAACTGCAAGAACCTTCAAACATTAGAGACACAGCTGGAAAGTCCCCAGAAAATTTAAAAAAAATTGTTTAAACCACTTGTAACTAATAGTATATTACCAGAATTTCCTTCAACTTCAAAAATGAAAAATGATTTTTATTTGAGCTCAAAAAATGACGATGATGATGGTATTGATATAATAAAAAGTCCAACAACACAAATACAACATACTCGTAATCATAAAAGTATCAGTCCACCTTCATTTAACTTTTTGAACGATGACAAAAATGATAATTCTAATGAAGGTATGGAATACAATTCTCAAAATTGTATGAAAAAGAAGATCCAAACCAAGTCAAACAAATGTGACCATTGCACAGGTAATATTTACTTATATTTATATTGTATTTATTCTCATTGATATCATTTAATTTTAACTTTTATACTGAATTGGTGGTGAAATGAAAACTGTTCAATCAAAATTTTATTTGAAACTACCTGTTTAATTTTATTCAAATTTCTTATACATTGATTTTATACCCTGTTTCAAAAGAGAATATACCAGATTTACGTAAGAAAACTGGTTTTGCCCGTGGCCGCCTGGTATGTTCTCTTTTGAAACGATTTATAGTTGAAGTTTATAATATATTATTATATGATATAGATTCATAAGTTTCAAATACTTCTTATGCATTATTATGGTTATTACAGGTTATTATTATTACCTACTGCAGGTAATATGCATAGCACAATTATGTATTTTTTTACAATAATACATATATGGATATATACATATATTATAACTATAGGTAATAGTTTTTTATTAATTTCATAGAATGGCAAAAAAAAGTATCCAAACAAGTGTCAAAATGTAATTTAAAATTGGATGAAATATATCAGCAAAATTCAGAAATTAAAACCATGCTTGAAGAGTTCAAAAACAATTTTGGAAATATTGCTGCAGTTAATAATGTGACTGGAGTAGCTACTGAACTATTGGATTTAAAGCTTCCTTTTTGTGACATTAAGTCATTATTTGATGCAGAAAAATCTATGAAAAATGATAATGTTTATTATTCTCAAATGGTATGTAGATAAATTGTTTTTAATTTTATAATCATAATAATATACTGTAGTATAATATAGCATCTAATTACTATTTATTCGCATATTATAATTATATATACAGTATGACACATATTTTCTAATTAAATTGTCCTTCATAGATTAAATATTATATTACATAAATATGCTATAGGTACCTATGCTCTATTAGGTTTAGTATAATTATATACTAAATATACACATTTATTTTTAATTTTAGGTTTCTCTATTAAAATCTATTGGAGGAAGTAATTTGTTGTACATCATTAATAATTTGCTAAAGAAAATAATGAATAATAATTTGGCTGTTCAGTTCTGTTTTTCTGGGAAGAATAGCAAAAAATATTGTTTCAAAAATACTTTGCCGTCCTTTTTAAAAGCTATAATGTGTAAGTATCAATGGTGTAAAATTTAAATATGTTTTATTTTATTTTAATATTACCGATATTATCATAGTTATTGTACGTTTCCATTCTCCTCAAACAACAATAAAAGAAATTAATGACCAAATAGGAAAATGGTTGGTTCAAGGAAAGTTGAGAAAAACTCGCGAAGATAATAAAATGTAAGTATATATATATACTAATATATTTATGGTGTATAGATTTAAATGATGTACACAATTTTCCATTGAGCATATACCTAAACCTTTCATGATCTAGAGTAATAAGAAAAAATAATATTATATTGTATGTAGCTATAGTTGGGTTGAGGTATTATAGAATAATAATATATACCTACCTAAGGAACTTTTTTTTTTATCTTTAAGGAACTTATTATTAGCACAGCCATCTCTAATTGAAAAGGACATTGATGCCAACAATGAACTTAATGTTTATTTTCTCGAAAATAGTAATGATAATTCACCAGAAGAAATTGATGAACTGCATAAATATTTACACTCAAATGAAGTTTTGAACGAACAGGATTCATTGATTTCAGATTGATCCTGAAGGGCGAAGATAATAGTTTCGTTTTATTTGAGTTGTACTTGTCTTTTTTTTTTTTTGGTTTTGGTAACTGAAAGTCATTTAAAGTTTAAACTGTTTTATAAATTTGGGACTCAACTTTACAATCTACAAGGTAAAACTAAAATAAATTTAAATTTATTTATAAAATAAAAAAATAAATATTTAATATTAAATATTATTTTTATCAGTGTAAAATCACTAATTATGAACCGCAAAAGAAGTGTGATTTGGAACCATTTTTCAATTATATCAGATACTATAGCTAAATGTAGCTATTGTATGCAGACTATAAAATACACTGGGGGATCTACTGGTAATCTGATGAGACACTTAAAAACCAAGCATGTTACTATACAATTAACACGAAATATAACTAATATAGAACCATCGGTTAATCAAATAGAGGCAAGTGTAGATAATCCTAATGAAATTATTAGACCTGTAGATACAAATTTAATGCCATCAACTTCTTCATCATTGTGTAATGCTCCATCCACTTCTTCCAGACAAGCAAATTTATCCAACTACTTAACAAAACCTTTATCGATATCTAAATCTAAAGCAATTGACCAGCAACTAACAAAATTTATAGTAAAGCATTACCATCCATTTTCTTTGGTGGAAGAATCCGAATTCTGCAATTTAATTAAAATGCTTGCTCCAAACTATTCTATGCCATCAAGAAAAACAGTATCGAATAATTTACTTTTACAAGTGTATAATGACACTTTTCAAAAAGTTTCAAAAGATTTGCAGGATGCTACATCAGTAGCATTAACTACCGACGGTTGGACTTCAATAAATAACTCGAGTTTCATAGCTATAACAGTACATTTTATCAACTCAGAAACAAAATTATGTTCTCGACTCTTAGGTTGTATTAATTTTAATGAAAAGCATACAGCCATTGAACTATCCAACTTTTTAAAAAATATTGCTCAAGAATGGAAATTAGAAAACAAGATATCCGCTGTCGTAACAGATAATGCCTCTAATATTAAAGCAGCAATTCGGTTGACAAATTGGAGGCATGTTCCATGTTTTGCTCATGTTTTAAATATAGGCATACAAAATGGTCTCTTGCAGTTACAGCCAGTACTGAAAAAAATTAAAGATATTGTAGAATATTTTAAAAGAAGCTCAAGTGCTCTTTTAAAACTTAATAATATACAAAAACAAACAGGAGTGGAAGTTTTAAAGCTTATACAAGAGTGTAAAACACGTTGGAACTCAGCATACAATATGATGTCCAGAATATTAAAAATTAAGGAACCAGTTCTCTCCACTTTAGCTATCATGAATAATGAATTAAATTGTATAACCAATCAAGAGTAGGAACTAATTGATTCAGCATGCAAGTTACTTGGTATTTTCAATAATGTAACAGAGGAAATGAGTGCTGAACAAAATATTACAATTTCAAAGCAAAACTTATATTATAGATTTTTAATTGACCATTTAAATACATTTATCTATGAAAAGAATTCTAATGAAATAATCATTCAAATGGCGTCCGAGATAAAAAAAACTTTATTTAACTATTTTAAAAATTTAGAAGATAATGAAATTCAAGGACAATCAATTATTCTGGACCCTAGATTTAAAAAATTTGGTTTTTTTAATGAAAATAAATTTCAAATTGCAAAAATAAACTTACAGCAAAAATTACAATCCCTAAATATTGAAAATGAACCAGTAGTGGCATCCAATGAACACACAATGACTGGAATTGCATCAACAAGTACTTCAGATATTTGGAAAAGTTTTGATGAACGAGTTAGTTCACTTGTAGGTCAAAACAATTCATCTGTTGCAAGTGTAGTTGAAATGGACAAATACATGAATGAATGTCTTCTCAGTCGTAACATGGACCCATTAAAGTGGTGGTCAGAACGGAAACATATTTACCCTCGGTTATATGAGATGATGAAGAGAAGATTGTGTGTGCCAGCAACGTCTGTACCCAGTGAACGTGTTTTTTCTAAGGCTGGCCAAGTTTTGACACAACGACGAAGTAGGCTGACAACTTCAAAAGTTGAAAAAATTATCTTTATTCAAGCTAATTTATAAATTCATATTTATTATTATATTTTAAAATTTAAAAATACTATACAAATACAAAAAATATAAACCTACTTGCAAGTAAGAAGTAGTATGAAAAAGAGTACTATTTATGTTAGATTTATTTAAATAGTTATAGGTTAGTAGTTTAAATAACAAATGTTTTGTTATTAAAAAAGTTGGTGATAATTTATAAAGTAGTTAAATGTTTGCTGTTGAGGAATAATTATAATCTGTGTTACGTAATTATTTTATTTTACATGCATATTGTTTTATAAATTTATATTTTATAAAAAGGTTAATATAATACTAATATGGATATAGTTGTTATTTTGTTACTTGTTGTTTGTTGTTTCATTCATAATTCATAATTCATAATAAAATATAAAATTATAATAATAATTTTTATGGATATGTAGTGATAAGTTATCACTAAACATATACCAAACTTACGTTCAATTACGTTCACTATTTTTACAGTGTGGTTCAGCTCGACAATCGACAAGCATTGGTAACCAAAGATCCGTATTCCGTAACGACCGATACGGCGATACGTTACAATGATCCGACTGATTCATATTGCAGGGAACAGAGTAAACGACAATAAAAAAAAAACCCAATTGACCGAATCTTTCCGTTACTCGGTTCAGGAACGAATCGGATCTTCTCAACGATTCGTTCAAAATGAACGGGTCGTTCGCGAACGACACATCCCTAAAGTACGCCTTAGTCGTCGCTTTACTACCGCTAAGAACGTTCCGTCGCTTTATTTATAATGTCGAATGAAATGTTGAGTGAAAAAATCGCAGTTTATCCGGAAATTCGTTAGATTAGATCGGTGACAAATTAAATAGTGAACGGTTACAACCAAAAATAACCGGTGGTAGGATTGATATTCGTTGATATTCGATTGATTATAATAGCCAACCCCCTCCTATAAAAAAATAATAATATTTTTATCAAATATTTATTCTTATCAATTGCTGATTAAAATAATATAAAGAATTATAATAAGAATTATAACAATTATTGTAATGAACTTTAATTTTGTTTATTATTTTCATTATAGTTTAAAAATCACTAAAAAATGGATCAACTAGGCGATTTACAATGAAATATAATTTTAAGTGAATATTTTCTTAAGAAAAATAATTCAATTGATTATGTTGTACCAGTGTTTGCTTTACAAGATGAAAGAAACGGTAAATTTTTAAATCACATAAATAGGTAGCATTAAGAATTACTTATACTACCTAAGACCATTCTTGAAATCCAAAATCTCACTGTAAAATAAACTTACCACGTACAAGTCAATAATTTGACTAATTTGGACATACGGGGATTCAGTTATGGGGTTCTTCAAAGCCATCCAATACCAAAACGCCTCAAGTGTTTCAATCCACCTGCTTGTGACTAGTAACGACTTCTCCTTGGTATTTCACAAACAATTTTCAATTATACAAATAATAACATAACTTTAAATTTCATACTACATTGAACTCCCACAGTAACCCATTAATCAAACAACTATCTTCCATTTTACTTCCGGGTAATGTACGTAGAAGACTCAAAAGACAGTGGGTCTGGAGACCTACTTAAATAAAAATTAAATAAAACAATAGGTAATACTAAAAGGTATCTGGTCGGATGGCACTGCTGAGTACCTGCCCATAAACGCTACCCCTGACAGGGTCGTAGCCAGGAATTTCAAAGGGGGGTATTATTAAAAATGAATTGACAAAATTAATAACTTTATGTATACTTTGTACAATTGTATGTTCGTACAAACACTAAACAAGTGAATAGTAAATGTTTTATGAGAAAATGTTTAAATATTTTATTAAAAAGTAAAATATATGATGAATCTTTACTGTTATGTATAAGTATAGTTTGGTAAAGTTGGGGGGTAGAGTTTACTACACCTGTGACATCTTTCTGGTTACTAGTAGGAGGCTCCTGTTAATAAGTTATTAATAATAACCATGTATCAAATTTATACTAAATTATATTGTATAGATTGTAAATAAAATGTTTAATAAAAAAAAAATGTATTGGATTTAAGTTCTTATTTCTCATTTCTTGTTAGGACAAATAAGTGAAATGATTTTTAACTGGACTAATAATGTAATTTCACAAGGAATGGAATATAATGAGGTAGTTATGTGCTTAAATAGGGAACATCGTCAAAAACTGTCAAAGGTACACAATTTTTTTGAAATTACCGTCCCAGCAATAAGAGAAATTGATTTTAAAACACATTTTCGACTAACAAGAACCAGTGTTGAAGTATGCTATTAAGAATAAAAATAAAAATAAAAGTTTCTCATTTCAACTATTTACAATTTATTAAGGTAATATTCTCTATGATTGGACATATGTTTCATACGGACAATATGAAAATCAGTATGGAAAAACAAGTATTAGTTACTTTATGGTATATGGCCAACAGTGAAAATCATAGGTAATTTTTAAATTTGTAGACAGGCACAAATCACTTAAAAATAAAAGGGGGGCATACCCAAGGCATTTTGGAGGAAGCAGAGCATTGAGTGCTGTTGCCATTCACACTCCTCATATATTGATACTCCTTATACATGTAATATCTCTATTAAAATATGTATATAAATTAAATATTTAAATCAATATTGAATTGGGCTGTGCATTTGTAGGAAAATTCATTAATTTTAGCATATTGTAAAATACTAAAATATAACTTTCTTAACGAAAAGTTTGAATTAGGTACAGACAAACTCAATTTAGAATCTATTTTTTCGTTTTAAGTGGAAGATATTTTTATTATTATTTAAATCACAAGATTTGTTAGCATTAAAATGCAGGGTGACCTTAGCAGGAGTCAAGACTCTTAGTACCTACCTCTGTGGTTTGTGCCAATGTTTTTTGGTACTTATGCCTAAATATTATATATTTTTTTAAATAAAGTAGGTTAATCTATAATTCAATACAAACGTTATGTATTCATAATTGTATATCTATTTAATTTTCTTTAGACAAATTGCTTCCAGATTTAATGTATCAAATAGTACAAGTTATAAAATTGTGCAAAATAATCTGAAATATATAACAAGTATATCAGATACCGTAATAAAATGGCCATGCGATAATGAATAACTTTTAACATTAAAAAAATTCCAGAATCTACGGAATAAAGTATTACCTGGGGTGTTTGGAGCTATAGATGGATGTCATATTAAAATATTAGCACCATGGGCAAAAAGAACGGTTATGCCTCCACTTAACAAGTCAATGTTTTATAATAGGAAACAAGTACCAACCGTAATAATTTTACAAGTACTTACATATAAATAATTATTCTTATTATGTTTAATATTTATTTATTTTTCAATTTGATTTTATTTTTGACTCGATTATAAATATTAATATGATTTATTAGATCTGTTCAAATTATTTTATAGGGTATAGTTGACGCTGAACAAAAATTCATCATCATTTTTTGTGGATGGCCTGGTTCATCTCACGATGCACGAGTTTTAAGGCGGAGTATTATAGGAAACCGACTATTAAACAACCCCTGGGAAATACTACCCCGAGAATCATTTATCTTAGGAGACAGTGCTTATCCATTAACCGAAGCGATTATGACACCTTATAAAAATAATGGTCACTTAACTCCGGCACAAATATTTTTCAATCAAACTCTTAGTAGTTACAGAGTAGTTGTTGAACAGAGCTTTGGTAAACTGATTGGCAGGTTTCGAAAATTAAGGTATATATATTTTTGACTTTGAGTTTATTTACATCAAATTCTTACAAACTTTAATATTAGATTATTAGATGTATACCATAAAAGTTATTGTGGTTTGATAATAACAGCTGCCTGTGTTCTTCACAATATCTGCATGTCTCAAGGTGATGACATTGAAGTTGAAGAATATGAACAGTATATTCCACCTGCAGTACCTGATACAGGGAATGGAATAAATAAACGAGATGAATTATGTGCATTAAATTATGAACAATAACAAACTTAAAGTTAAAATTAAATAATAAAGGTATATTATGCAAACAATATTTTAAAGAACGTTTTTTAAATATCACATTTATTTCATTTTAGACTAGAACCTTTCAGTCTTTCAAATTCAAATATACTCTGTGTAAACAATTAATAATTAAAATTATAAAATAATTAAAAGAACTTATCATACCTCGAACTGTAACAAATTATACAACATACGACATTTTAAAAAACTAATAGTACTTAAACTTATTTAAAAATATTAATATTTAACAAGATCATTTATTAAATTATTATTAGGCACTATTTTGATTTATCTGTAAACATTTCTTTGAACAATTCTAATTTTTGTTGCTCGATTGCATTTGAATTTTCTAGAGATTTTAACAACTTGGCCTTCAGGTCTCTATCTTCGTCAATCCTTACCCCTAACTCTAACATTCTGAAACATTTATATAACAATTTATAATGTTTTTTGAAAATTCAAAATTATGTGTTTGCATTGCTAAAATTTTAATGTAGATAAAAAGTAAGTATGGCAATGGCAACTCATAAAACTACATATTTAATTTACAGCAAATCGTTATAATAGGTACAACTGTGAAAAAGTTTTTAGATAAAGTTACCTTTGTTCCATTTTTTCCCCATGAGTTTTAAAGAATTCAAATTGCTTTTCCTTAGCATCCATCATCTCTTTAACCCAACTGGGCTTAGTAGTTTTTAATAATGGGGTTATTTTTTCTGTCAATTGTGTTGGAGAAATAAGAGTTTGAGGTTCTGTGCTTGTGCATGGGAGCTGTTGAACGGGTTTGGCTATGAGTGTTTCATAAATCATGTCTGCAAATAAGATATACATTTGTCAAAACTTAACAAAACCATAGTATCAAGTGGAATGGTAATTATATATAAAAAATGTCCAAGGGACAATATTTCGAGTCATATTTAGTATAAAAACATTATCCAGTTCACAATTTTGAATTTACATTTAAAGAATAAAAATTTAGAGCAAATGGAAATGAATATCTCTGGTATAGTTCATTAGAATAGGAAAAAATCTGGGGTTAAGGTAAATAATAATAATAATAATAATAATAATAAGTTTATTTTGCCAATATCACATTATAGTTTAACAAAAACAAAAAGTACATAATAAAAAAAAGTAGTAATTTAAAACAAGTAAAATAGTAAATATAACAGATAGAATTAGATTATATTGGCTCACTTCTAAAAAGCTAAAAGCTTGTGCTAAGAACTAAGAAGTGAGAGTTTCATATAACATTTAGTAAATAAACAATAAACTAAGAATCGTATAACAACATAATATAAGATAATTTAATAGGACAGAGGTACTTAATAATACCAACAATTCATCAAAGTGACACTTAATACTTCTATATATTCATAGCAAAAATGGAAAATTGATTATTGCCTATATTTAACGTTTGTAGATCATTAATATTTAATGTTACAATTGAATTAATTAAATGAATCAATTAATTGAGTTTACACATTTATTTACACCTGACATATCCTCTATTACCCTTGTATGTCGTCTGTAATAGGAAGCATACTAAAATACATTTGTTTCATGTCATTCTAAATTCCAAATAAACCAATTGGTTTTTGCTTTTTTCAAACAATTGTATGCTTTTTTTGTTATTTATTGTGATGATTTAAAATCCGAGCTCTAGATATTACTTGTTGACATACTTGGGTAGTATTTGGAATATTTTTAAGTATTTTTTTTTGAAAGTATTCAACCCGGTATTTTGAATATTTTTATAAGTATTCTGAGTACAGTATTCGGAATACATTTTTTCCAATTAAATTTTAAAAATAATTTCATTAATTTTCCATCATATAAATTGCTTTTGTATATTATTTCTATACAAAATATTTCATAGTAATATGTATATTGTATATAATATAATATATTATTATTTTATTTTATTTTCTACTATTTTTAGTTGGCCAGCAATGTTATTACGTATTTTCCAATTTTGTAGAGACGAACCAGCGAAGGCGATAAAATATTTGGAATACTTTTTGTAAAGTATTCCAAATACTTAGGAATATTATTATCACAAAGTATTCTAATACATATTCTGAATATTTTTTTTTTAAAGTAATCAGAATATGTATTTGAAATACTTTTAAAAAGTATTTTACCCAAGTCTGCTTGTTGAGTACATTCATCATATGAAATAATTCCAACAGATATATAAATATAACTATATTTTACACATAGGTATTGGAAAATAGAAAGAGTAAAAAAGTATCTTTGAGTTCCCATAAAATCATAATCTGTCCCTAATTACATGAAATACTACCTTTTGGAGGAGATGCAGAATCCTTAGTATGTACAATATTTTCCATATCTTTGAACCATTTCCATTTTACAGGCTCTTCCGGTTTGTTTGGACTGATCATGCAGTTTAGTATAATTTGTTTTCATCCTTCTAAACTTCTCATCACAAGCTTTTCCATCAACACTGATTCCTTTTTTATGCATATCTGCAGAAATCTGTTTCCAAACAATAATTTTTTTCCCTTGACCTCCTTTTTTAAATTTATCATCATAAGCCAGTCTTAAATTTAAAAGCAGGCTAATTGATTTATCATTCCAGGGTGAACCTATATATTATATTATTATATATAGTATTTAGTTAATGGATACTATATTATTTTTTTTATTATTTGTCCTACTTACTTTCCTTAATAGAACTATTTAAGTTGCCAATGCCAATAGGTTCATCACCAAAAACGGTAACATCAGTATCTGGTTCGACTGTGTACTCTATAATTTTGAGAAAAAATTAATTAAATATTGTTTTAAAATGTATTATACCGTTGCTAGTGATGGGTTGTACAGTGTTAGCCTTGCCCATGCTGTTGGTATCTGGAGGATCCAAAATGTATTAAATATTTTCATGTAGTAATTACTGACTGGTTTTTGTACATGTGTAATTAATTAATCAATGATAAATAATTTTATATACCTCTGATAGTAACAGTGGCGCCGAAGTCTTAAAAATTTAGTCGGGCCAAAAATATTTGAAACGGCCCCACACCGCACAAACTGTATACTATTAACAAAACAAATTTCAAACGTACCTATAACCTAACAAGATGAGTAAGCTTTAATTTTTCAATGGAGTTTTCATACGGTTCGGTCAAACTTCGGCCCAGTATGAAGCGGCCCCATGCTAAATTTTCAAAAGATGAAAATGCCGAGGCCCGACCTCAATATAGGTAGGGTTCGGCGCCACTGGCATAGTAACAGTTCAGAGTTGAGATGGTCAGTCATATCAATTAGATATTTTTATTAGGGGATTTGTTAAACATGGTCTTTATAAAAAATGGTCAGGATGGGCTGATGATGTGCTAGGCTGACACTGAAGTTGATAAATGGTTAGGTTAACTTGTTTAACTTATTAAGAGCAGTTTTTACAGTGCCCAGTAAAGTGTCTGTTAATGCTAACCGGTAGAATTTATTATATGTTACAGATAGAATTCTAACGGTTAGCCTTAGAACGTAACTAAGCCTGTATAATACTCATTATATCAAATAATTTATATAAATTACATTGTACTCACCTTCAATATAATTATCAAAAACATCTTGATTAGAACTCATTTTGAAAATTGAATATGGTTTTACGTAGTTCAACAGTTTTACACAATATTACACCAAGTGTAAATTATTTTATATATTTAAAATTGAAATTGTTATCAGTTTGTTAAAATAATAATATTGATAACATGTGCCATTAATTAGGAGAAGTAATAATTATGGAGGGGATTTTAAATTATAACCGTCCACTGGAGATAGTCAGAAAAAAGTGTGACCGGTTAGTAACCAAAGTGATCGGTTTAGTAAAACGAATTTCTTTTTTTATCACCGATTCCAATTTTAAGGGGAAATAGTCACCGATTACAAGTAACGAATTTCTGGTATATGTAATTGATGGATATAAATTTCGTTTCCATAAAAATTTAAAAAATAATGTTGATCGATATTGCTGTACTAAAAAGATTTGTACAGCATATATCCATTTAAATAAGAACAAAATTATTAAACAAGTTTTAAATCATGAAAACCACGAAAAAGATAGTGATGAAACATTGAACAGACAAACTGTAAGTAATCAAGTGAAACGTAAAGCTGTTGATGATATTAATGAGAAGCCAAGTAAAATTATTCATAGCCACCTTACACAAGACGTAGACACTTTGACAACATACGATTTAACATTAATAAGAAAAAATATTCACCATGCTCGATCATCTATTATGCCAAAGTTACCTGTAGATTTGAATGAATTACATATCTCTCTAGATAATATGAGTCATTTATTAATTACAAATCGTAACGAAAATTTTTTACTTGTAAATGACAACACATCAAACATTTTATTATTTGCTACTGAAACTAATTTGAAATTTTTGAGTAAAGTTGATACAATTTTTGTAGATGGGACCTTTAAAAGTTGTCCGAAATTATTCACACAAATGTTTACAGTTCATGGTTTACAAAATTGTAATTATTTACCACTCTTATTTTTTATACTTCCCAATAAAGAAACTAAAACATATGAAAAGGCGTTTATGCACATCATATCTGAATGTAGCAAACTTAACATAACATTTTCACCAAAAACAGTTTTTGCTGATTTTGAAAAGGCGATTCATTTAGCTCTATTAAAAGTTTGGCCTTCTATTAGTTTAAAAGGATGTCGATTTCACTTAGCCCAAAGTTGGTGGCGAAAAATACAGACAGTTGGGTTAAGTAGTGAGTACAAAAAAGATACCGAAATCGGTAAATATTTAAAATATTTTTTTGGCTTACCATTTTTGAATTCAAACGACGTGAGTGACTGTTTTACAGATTACTTAATGGCTATTCAACCAAGAAATGAAAAAGTAGAAATATTTGTTGATTATATATTAGAAACATACATTTCAAACGAGTCTAATTTCCCTCCTTTTTTATGGGCGGAATACTCAGCATCTACTATGCGCACTACTAATAGTTGTGTTCACATCCCGACCCAGGTGAAGATAAAGGACTCAAGATAAAGGTGCAGCATCACTACTGGATTGAGGTATATTGGTCATATTGTTGTCATATAAGTACATATCCTTCCTAACGATAGTTCCTATCTAAGTTATATTGTTTTATAGATAAATAAGGGTTATAGTATAATTATAATATATATTTCTCAATTATACATATCATCAGTTAGGTGTTATTAGCTCAATAGGATATTTTATAAAGTTAGTGTTTTTACATATTGGTTTTTTTATATTTCTTAATGCCCACCCTAATCTATTAAGTTAACTAAAAGCACAGCTCGTGTTTAATTGGCATTAGGGCCCCCACAAAGAACTGAATACACTTATTATAATATTGTTTAGTATTAATATTTTATTGTTGCTGAGAAGGATGATATAATATATCAAACCAATTTTGTTGTTATAGTTGTCAGTGTTGTTATGGTGGTCATTAGATAGCGTTAGCTTCACTTATGAATGTTATGATACATTTATTTTATTTTTTGACTGTTTATAGTTTTTTCTAAATAGTTAAATATTTTTATTAGTTTGTTCATTGTATTGTATCACTGGTTCACAAGTTAGTGAGTGATTAATTGTTAATGATTTAATTTTATTTGTCTGGTTATGCTATTTAGTTATAGCCTGTCGTTTATTGTTGATTTGTTCGTTAGATTCTAGTTTAGTTTTATATTTGGTTACTGATATCTGAATTTTTAGGTCTTATTTCACGGTTGATATTGGTTGATTATTTTGTTTAGTCCTTAACTATTCTATCTTAATATTGTTTTTTGTTATTTACTTTATTAAGGTTATTGTTACAACTTAATAAGCATACAGTTGTTGTCAATATATTATTATTCAATAATATATCATTTATAGGTAATTGCCTTGTTCTGTTGTTAGTTATTCAACATTTATTTATCTAAGTAAATTGTTTTCTGTTTGTATAATAATATCATCTTATACCTAAGTGGTTATAGTTAACAGCTTACTAGTCTTGTCTAGGTGTGTATTTGTTTTATTATCATGGGTGATACGGATCGCCTGACGCGTAATAAGCAACGTGCCGCAGTGAAACGTGATGCAGCTGCTAGCCATATCGAGTCAATTTATGCTTTGGGTTTATTTGCTTCTACTGACAGTTCTGTCATTCCCAAATTCCTCATAGCCAGTGAAGATATTCAGAGCCATTGGGAAATGTTCACCCTTGAAAATGACACCATGTTAAAAGCTATGATTGAATTGGGTACGCATGTTGAATTTTCCAATAACGTTGAATTGGAGGTTCGAAATACTCTACTTGATATTAAAGACTTGGCAAATAAATTCCGCTCTAGTTCAGATGCTGGTGTTGCGGCTAGTGTCACTAGTAATAATGACAAACCGGGTTCTGACATTGTTAACGATAACGTTGATATGGTATCAAATCCTACAGCTCAAGTAGGTCCGCTCATCGCTAGTACAGCCCCTTCAACTACAATGTCAGTTCAGTCAAGTTTGTTTCATCCAAACGTAGTATGTTGTCGGTGATTGCGCGGATCTATGATCCACTTGGTTTTTTATCCCCTGTAATTTTTCATGCTAAGCATCAGTTGCAATGTGTTTGGCGGTCTGATGTTTCATGGGATGATCGGCTTCCGTTGGAACTAGAACATTCTTGGATGTCCTTTGTTAATGAGTTACATTATCTATCCATGATTCAAGTACCAAGGTTTGTTGGTACCTCTGAAGGGTCACAATATGAATTATGTGGGTTCTCTGATGCTTCTATCAAAGGCTATGCGGCTGTAGTTTATTTAAGAGTATCAGATCGCCACCGTAGGGTCTCTATGTTCTTGCTAGGTAGTAAGACCAAACTGGCACCAACCAAAGCCATGTCTATTCCTCGCCTTGAGCTCTGTGGAGCCGGGTTGCTCGCTCGTTGGTTAAGTCGCATCCAGATCACTCTCTCGACTCAGATAACTATCCAAAACGTTTTTGCTTGGTCTGACTCGTCAGTAGTGCTATCTTGGTTAAAAACCCCCCATGTTTCGTATAAGATTTTTGTATCTAACCGTATTCATAAGATAAATGAATTGTTACCGTCTTGTAGTTGGTTTAATGTTAGCACTGATATGAACCCAGCAGATTGTGCCTCTCCAGCTTGTTATAAAACAATATTTAGAAAGCCATTTGTTTAACAAGTAAGACATTTTAGTTGTATTTTTATTTATTTTTTATTACTCAATGCTAGTTAGAAATTATATTTCTAAATATTCATACGAAATCTCATAAAAAACTTATATGTTTATTGTACATTGTATACATAGGTACAAATATTAAAAGGCGATAGGATAATTATTTTGGTTGTTTTTTATAGATACTTTGATAAGTGGTCGAAATCAAATCGAACTAATGCTCGTTTTATTAGCAATAATGCGGATTGGCTTAACACCAGACTAGATTTTCCAGACATAGTGTATACCTTTTTTCCTAGTACATCAGGTATTTTTTTTAGTTAAATTTTAAATTACTTATATAAGTAGTATAAAACATAAATAATAATTTAGGTTCAGTGGGTCGACCAATCACTGATTTTGATCAATGTAGTGATAAGGCTAAAAGAAAAAAAACAGAAAGTCTCCGTTAGTCATTTAGTACGTCACAAATTATGTTCAGTGCATCAATGAAGCAAAGACTAGACGGAGATGAAGATAGTGCAAAACTATTAAAAGAAATAGAAAGTACGAATCCCACAAGAGGCAAGAGGATACGCGATGCTTGGAAGTCACATAAACAAAAACAGATCCAAAAGCAAATGACTACCGATGAAGCACTTGCATTAATAATTTCGGCATCTTTATCAGTTTATCAATATAAGCTTCTTCGAAAGCAAGCTATAAAACTTAATCACGATATTTATCCTTCATACAATACAGTTTTAGCGTCAAAAAATAATGCTTATCCTGAAGATATTTTAATAACTGAAGAAAGATGTGAAGTCAAGCTACAAGCTCTATTAAATCATACAGCTGAAAGATTATTCCAAAGTGTTTCTATTGAATCGAAGACTGGAAATTATATTTTGTATTGTAAATGGGGATTCGATGGTAGCTCAGGTTTTTCGCAATACAAACAAACTACATTAGGTCATTCTGATGATAGTAGCTTATTTGTTACCTCTATGGTACCAATACATTTAAAAAATGAAATAAACAACAGTATAATTTGGCAAAACCCTGCATGTTCATCTACTAGGTATTGTAGACCAATTAGATTACAGTACGCCAAAGAGACTACAGAATTGTCTCAAGCCGAAGAACAGTATATAGCTTCACAAATATGCCAACTTCGTCCATATGTAAATGATAAAGGCAGTGTGAAATTTTCTATGGAATTTACTATGATTGATGGTAAAGTTTGCAGTGCAGTTACGAAAACTTCATCAATGATTGTTACATATTATGTAAAGCAAAGATTTCTCAAACGAACAATTTAAATCAAATGAAAGAGGCAGTAGTTGATATGTCAACGTTTAGATACGGTTTATCAACGTTGCATGCATATATTCGATTCTTCGAATGCCTCTTGCACATATCATACAGATTGGACTTCAAGCAATGGAAAGTCAGTAAAAAAAATGGAACCAATTTATTATTGGCAGCAAGAAAAAAAAACATTCAAAATAATTTTAAAGAAAAGTTAGGACTTTTGGTTGATTTTCCTAAGCAAGGTTTTGGCAGTAGTAATGACGGTAATACTGCTAGAAGGTTCTTTAAGAATCATCATATATCAGCTGAAATTACCGGCATTGATGAAACGCTGATAATACGGTTTGGAGTTATTCTTCAGAGTCTATCAAGTGGTCAAAAAATAAATTTGATTAAATTTAATGATTATTGTTGGGATACTGCAAATCTGTACGTAAGATTGTATGAATGGTATTACATGCCACCCAGTGTACATAAAATTTTGATCCATGGGTCTGTAATAATATGTTCTTTTGTAATACCAATTGGTCAGTTGAGTGAAGAGGCTCAAGAAGCCCGAAATAAGGATTTGAAAAGGTATCGAGAAAACTACACAAGAAAAACATCACGAATTGATACCAATACGGACTTATTTAACAGGTTACTTCTATCCTCAGATCCTAAAATAAGCGGACTTCAAGAAGATAATCGAAAAAAAATATCTTTCTCCGTGGAAGTCAAACGGCTATTATTAGACGAGAACGATTCAAACGACAGTGATTCAAACGCGGACGAAAGAGAAGAAGAAACAGAAGAAGACGATTAAATATATACAAAAATTACCTATAAATTCTAATTAATTATATACCTAATTAAAAATGCATACAGTTAATTATCAATGTACTTACTTAACTTGTACAATTATATGTATATTAAATATTTGTATATTTAAGAAAACAATGATTAATATTATTTTTATGATAAACATAAAAAATTAAGAATTTAAAAACAAATTAAACATAATGGGTAAAAATGAAATAAATGGTGGAAAAGTAAATTATCATAAATCATAATTTGAAATTACTCAATTGAACGAATTGCTGAAAAATAAAATAAAAATTGGATATTTTTTAATTTTGGCCAGCTATTTTCGATTTTAAAACACTGTGCGTCAGTTCGATTTAGTACCGTTTTGTTTGTAGTTGTTGTTTTGTGTGGCTTATGCCTATACACTACACATGGTTAATGGTTTCTCTCAGTAATAACCTATTTTCAAACTTGATATTATGCAAAGTTATTGCTGTCAATCAAGTAATAAACTTCTAATTGATAACAGCTCAAAGTTTAGCCAGTTCGGTGCTGATACAGCCTTTATTATAAAGTGCCGTATCCATCTGCAAGATACACGTGGCCAGTTCATCCACGCCTACCAGTTCGGTCAAACCAAACCGTCAGGTCGACATCTCAAGTTTATCTGGATTCATCTTCGTCATCAGCTGCTCCGCATTTCCCCATTTATGTAATATAATTGTAATGAGCAGTCCCATAATAATTTTAAATATTAGATTGTTTTTATTGGTAAGTTGTTTTAATTATGTGGATTGGCCATCCCCTAGTAAGTTGTCCATTGATATTTTTCATGTAATAGAAATTAAAGATTGTTTGTTAAAGAATGTTATAATTTCAGTAATTACCAAATCCTGTGTGGTGCGAGTCGTAGGTGCCAACCTTTGTATAAGGAGTGCTGTCGGCGTAAACAAGTTGTGAAACATTTCATTCGAAATTCAACGCTTTGTTCTACAGTGCTCATCCTAATATTTTTGTATTCATCGATGTTCTGAAAAATATACAAAAGGATACCTATATAAAATTACGAAGCACTCACTTAAATACTCGCAGAACAAATATCATTGAAAAAGAAACATTTATTAGAAATGCTATGAAACGGTTAGAAGAAAACAAAATTGACAAACTTGAATTTATACAAATACTATCATACAAGTTTTTACCAGTGCCATAATATCTACGAGTTTTACTAAATTATACTAAATTTTTTTTAATAATAACAAAACATTAATATCAGATTTTAATGTCAAAAAACATTTTTAACCTTAAAAAATTATATAATATACGTTTTTACCATGTGCTAACATTTTTAAATAAAAACAAAACATCATTTTTAACCTACCTGCAGTATCTACTGATGCTACAGACAGTCCTAAGTCTTGACGCGGTCCCGCGTAATGAGCTGTTTGAATTCAAACAACCTTTACGCGGAAGCCGCGTTATGACTTCTCAAACAAGCCGCCAATCGGCGACGGACGACACCGGCGCGCGACAACCGCGCCTGGAACGGTCGACCGGCCGTTGACAAAAACCGGATCACGGTGACTACGTGATCGACTCCCAACGAGAGCACACCCGCCGGCCGATATACTATTTTGGTTGACTGTTTTTCTGTTCTTTTTCTTTTGATTTAAATATCGTGTTGTTTCCCGTTGCCGAGAACTACAGAACTGTTGACAATAAACGAATATCATTTATCCGAAAACGAACGTTGTTGTTTTTTTTTTCCTTCCGCCTTACGCTAATTAGTTTTGTGATTTACATCGCTCAACCACCTTACCCACGACAAAGTGACGCCACTGCAGGTACGCGTCAGTCTGTATACAAACGTGAAGGAAAATGATTAAATTAATTTTAAATTTCGGGCCGCAATTCGTATGCACTCCAAAAAAACTCGGGCCGCAATTCGGAAGAAATTTTTACCGCGGACGCAACTAGTAGCCACCCATATTTTTGCCGCCCCTAATTACCCACTTAAAATTGCCGCCCGGTGCTAATGCACCGTTTGCACGTGCTTTGAGCCGGCCCTGGCTTTACCTTCAGTAGCCACAATGAAGAAAACGGTCCAAAGACTAAGGCGTTGTAAAAATTCACCCCCGTAAATCCGTCAACGTTATCAGAAATAACTATTATTGACCCGTATACATTCACATTAAACAATAAACCCTTCCTCCTCTATGATAGTGGTTCTGATGATGTTAATCGAATATTATTGTTTTCAACTGAAGAAAATTTAAAAATATTAACTGACCAGTGTCATTGGTTTATTGATGGTACATTTAAGTCATCCCCACAACTCTTTACTCAGCTTCTTACAATCTATGCAATAAAATACGACACAGTATTACCGTTAGTGTTTGCACTTGTGCCAAATAAAACACGTGATAGTTATACTAAGATTATAAAAGAACTTCTAAATTTGGAAAAAAATTTACGGCCAGCAAGTGTTATGGTTGATTTTGAACAAGTGCTTTTAGGTGCAATTACAGACGTTTTCAAGGACACCCGAATAAGAGGCTGCTTTTTTCATTTTGGGCAATGTATATGGAGAAAAATACAGTGTATCCCTGAAATACGAGAAAAATATATTTCAAATGCTAACTTTGCCTTAAATGTAAAACAGCTAATATTTGTACTGATACCTGACGTCGAAGAAAAATTTGACGAATTAATGTCCCAAAGTTTTTTTGTAGAAATTGAAGAACTATTGTCTATTGTTTCCATTGACAGACTACTTTGAAGATACATGGATCGGCAGACCAAATAGACGTAGAACTCGACGCCCACCTACACATTTAGTTTAGCACTGTGGAATCAATACGACGCAACACTTGCAGATTTGCCAAAAACAAACAACTCCGTCGAAGGTGGCACAGAGCATTTTCGTCATTGTTAGGTGCATCTCATCCAACAATATGGCGATTAATAGACACAATCAAAAAAGAGCAAGGGTCAACGGAAACAAAAATCAATCAATTAATAGCCGGGCAAGAACAGGTAGCTAAAAAGAAAAAATATACGAAGACAACTACACGGATTAAAAAAATTGTAAATTCTTACCATGAACGTAATATCAATGAATATTTAATTGGCATTGCTCATAATTTACAAATATTAGGTATTAATTTTTATTGTAATTGTTACTCAAAATTTACAAATAAGGTATTAATTTTTATTATTATTATTATTATTATTATACAATATTTTACAAATTACAGGGACGGGGAAATGTCGCACGGTAAAACGTATTAGACGAGAAAATGTCTTACGGGGAAGTGTTTACGGGGAAATGTTCGACGGTGAAATGGTGACGGGGAAGTGACCCGTTACCGAAATAAATTATATGCACATGCGATTACATCGAGAAAAAATATTTGTCTGTCTTTAGCAAAAAAATATCAATACAAATTTGTATACAATATTCTAAATTCACATTCTTCTCTTAATGTTAAAATATATTCAAATAATAAATATGTGAACGACAGTAGTTATATTCAACTTATTTTAAGAGCTCTACATTTAACAAGTGACCAATATATATTTTAATCACAGATAGAATTTAAAGGTACATTATATAAAATAGGTTACTTCTTAACAAATTGTGATGATGAAATTTGTTTGTATGAAATTTTAGAAATTATATTTGTAAAGGAAAATTCCAGACTCTATAGTTTATTGTTCAACAAATAGAAATTGATTTTTATAACTCCCATCTTAGAGCATATCAAGTAAACAGAACCAAAAAAATCATTTTAAAAACTATTTTGAGTCTAGAGGACTGTAGTGGGCCACCAGTGAATATTAATGAACTATCTAATGGTAACTTAATGCTAAGATTAAAAGAATATTTTTCGGATTAATAATATATAAGTGCATAGGTAGGTAGTGAACCCTGTACATATATTATATATATATATATTTTTTAATTCTACTTCAATTATTATTTTTACTTAATTACTATTACTTTGTAAATATATGAGTTATGTTCTAAATCAATGTAAAATAGGTTATTAAAAGTGTTATAAAATGTCAAATGAACATATTTTATGAAAACGATGAACACACAGAAACTGTTGAATACACAACAAATGATAATTATTTAAATAATCATAATGAGCTGTGTTCTATTATGGATACAAGTAGTATCGATCTAATTACAAACAATATGCATGACTTAATCCATCAAAAAATAATGGAAGAATGGCAACTTTTTTGGGAAAATATTCCCCTTACCAATAAACTGAGAAATACAAAATTGCTCGTCAAGAAACTAAACTACCCTCCCGGCACAAAAAGAAAAGACGAAGTAACAGTCACCCGAGCCAAAATAGGCCATTCTTACTTAACACATGTACATCTCATCAAAAAAGAACCAGCACCCATATGTGATACTTGCAACGTAACACTCTCAATTGAACATATCGTAATCATATGCCCCAAATACACTGAAGCACGCAAGATACTCCAAAATCCAGCATCACTCTATCAAGCCTTCAAAGATGAAAACACAGCTGCAATCAGTACATTTTTCCATAATATAAACACTAAACACCCATTGTAAATAGTAACTACAATAATGTAGTAAAATTTATTGTAAAACCTAATGTATACATTTATATATCTTTCTTTCTTTCTTTTTCTTGTATAAATTTTAATTAAAGCAGGCTAAAAACCTGTGTTGTTGAAGCCTTAATAAACTATTCAAAAAAAAAAAATATATATGCATGACAATAATGAACCTGAATACACACAACTGGCCTATACATCTAAAAGTTCAACAAGTTATCAATCTTTCAATAACGATCAGATGAAAAAAACTTCTTATAGAATGAAAACTTGATTGTTTGTACCAACCTTATATAGGTAATAAAACTAAAACCTGGACTAAAATAAATATAAAAATATTTTATTAAAATGAATTATTTTATTTCAGAGAAACAAATGGATTTGGAGGCCTAAGGGCTAATGAATGATAACCAATTAGAAATATTGTTATCAAATGTTCCACTGGGAAGTGTTTGAATTAAAAAAACAATGGTTGATTCAAATAAATTTTCGATCAATTAATTCATAATCTTATCTAAAGCATTGATAAACATATTGTAGAATCAATGATACATTTTATTAATTTATTATTTAAATTAACAAATATTGTACTTCTAAATCAATAAACATTTCATCAAAGCTATATTAACAAATATACTATTAAATTAACCTACACTTTTATTGAAAACACCGGTATATTTGGTTAAGTGTAGCATTTTAAAAATATTTTGTCTTATTTTGAGCTGTAAATGGACATTTTCAATTTTTTTAGTTTTTCTTTCTTTAAATGTCAATAAAATTTTATTTGTCGAGTAAAAAATCTTGAAAATTTAATAGTAGGCTTCTAATATATAGTTTCAAAGGCATATGAAAAATATTAAAAATCTGTTGTCACAATTTTTTTTTATAGGTAATCAAAGTTAAAATTTTGACAAAATACGTAAAAATGACGAAAATGTGCAATTTATTTTGAGTTAGAAATTCATAAAAAATTTTCTTTTTAAATCTAAGGTTTGAAAATGTAATACAAGATTCCTCATAAGTTTGCCAAATTTTATCAATAAAAAAATGCTTATAAGCAAGTCATAATAAATTTTTATGAGTATTTTAAGTTTACAAGATTAGATATTCACTCGATTTTTCATGTAGTGATTTTCTTATTTTGTTGCAATTCAAAAACGAATAACTGTAGATGCATGAAAATTTCACTGAATGTTTATATAAGCATTTTCTATACACCGTCTAATTTTGAATATGTTTTGACTGTTTTTGAGCTTTTTACAGACCATTTCAATTTTCAATTTTTTAGTTTTTTTTTATATAAATACCAATAAATTTTTATTTGTTGAGCCAAAAATAATGAAAATTTAATACAAGACTCCTGATATATTGTTACAATAGCAATTAAAAAATATTAAGAATACATAGGCACACATTTTTTTTATAAGCATTGAAAGTTCGATTTTGACAAAATTCATCAAAATCTCGAAAATTATCAATCATTGTAATTAAACAATTATAAAACGTTCAGTTTTTATAAGTAAGGATTGAAAATTTAAAACAAAGATTCTAATAAATATTACATAGTGTAATCAAAAAATCTAAAAAATATATAAACACAGTTATTTTTTACAGACATTTTAAGTTCAAATTTGGACGAAATTACATATTAAAATCAATATTAACGAGTAAAAGTATTTATGTTATAATATTTTTCCAGCATCGCTGATAATTTTAGGTTAATAATTCAAGAATATGAATAATATTAATTCAACTTACCAGCTACCGTATATTAACAAATCAATATCCTATAGACTGACATACCGTCTCCGCTCAGAATCGTTTTTCGTATACAATGATATTATATCATTGAATTCAAATTTAATAGTATCCATTACACAGTGACTTACTTGTAATCTACTGTACAGCGGAGCGACATCCACTCGACCCCTTTTTTTATTTTATGATATTATTACTATTATTTTACTAATAGATATTATACTTATATAGTAGTTAGGTTGCATTAACTTTTGACAAAAAAAATTGAAATTAGAAAACGCTTTCATGTGTATTGTGTATACAATATAATATAATAGTTTCAAGAACCCACGAATAATAATTTTAAATTACAAAAACATTACCAAAATTTTCATTTTTCGTCCGAATTGTAACTTAAAAAAATCTATAAAAAAAACTGTATTTATATATTTTTAATTTTTTTAGTTACAGTAAATTTAAACTCCTTATGATAAACCTTGTTTTAATGTTCAACCTATATCCATAAACATTGAACATATTTTAATATATTTTAACCTATAAAATAATTTGAGAAATTTCGAGATTTTAACAAATTTTGTCAACATTTTAGTTTGAATCACTTATAAAAAATAATCGTGCATACGTATCTTTAATATTTTAGTACTGCTATTAAAATAACTTATAAGGTACTTAGTATAACATTTTTACTTGACAGATAACAATTTATTGACATTTACTTTTACTTCTGTCCCCCCATAGTACCAACTAAATTATCTTTCCTGCAAGAAAATGTGCAGAAGCATTTTTACTGCTCAAAAAAGTGATGAGAGACACATGAAAAGAACACTCATATCATTGTCAAATCATTACATTCAACGCTCCGATCAGAATCTAAAATATAGCGATTGAAGTAGGTTACTTTACAGTTCATAGTTTAGACCAACACAATTATTTACACTATATACTGTATATGCGTATAGTACCTATATACGTAAGGTATGTATGGTTAACCAGCAACAACCATGTACATGCCATGGTTTACTTAACTGATTATTATTTCGATTTACTACCGACACAGATTCCGATGTATCTGAAGGAGATTACGGCCACGAGTAAAAAATTATTAGGTAAATATTATGCAATATGTATATACAATATACATAATATGCCACCATCGAAAATTAAAAACGATGACAACGTTTGTTTTAAAAATAAATGAAATAAATTACAATCATTATCATTACTTTTACAATTGTTACTATTATTAGCGTTCTTAGCGTTATTATTGTATTTTTTTCATCGCAATGTATATTTATTAATGGCATCTGCGATATTTACGTAACATTTACAGTTTACACACCCGGTTAGTGCCGTAGCGGTAAAAGTAGTTATATATATATACCTTCTCCTCATTGTATAGCTGTAGTCATTATAATATTATTTGTGTAGGTACTTATTGTCCTATTGTGTACATAATAATATTTAATGTATTTGTATAATATCATTATCGTTTGAGTGTGTTTACATTTTTATAAACAATGTGCAAAATGACGGCAATGCTTGTTTAGAATTGATACTTCCTATAATTTACTACTTATATACTTCCGCTGATATTACAGTTACTTTACTTTAGTTTTTAAGCATTCAAAAAATTATAATATACTGTCGTAGTTTCGTGCATTACATATATGATATATTTTAATATGGACCATGATAGTCGGACTCGCTTGAAAATGGTAATATTGTCGTTGTTCTGGTTGTGATGTAGGAAATAATAACATGTTTTGGTACTTACGTTTTATCTCGACTACCACAATTTAGTTACCACAAGTTATAATTAAGTTATAATAAACAATATGTTATAATAATAAAACATGTAATTACGTTTTTACAATTAAAAAAAATTTTCCTCTAATTTTCAAGTAATCTATTAATATAGCTTTTATTGAAAACGGTCCAGTCGTTTTTTGAGGCTATTAACTTCGGATGCACCCAGGGTTGGGTAGTATCAAAGATACATGTATCAAAGATACAATTGTATCTTGTATCTTGTATCATGATACATATTTTTAGAGTATCAAGTATCATGTATCATAATACATTTTATGCTAGTATCATGTATCTTTTTTTGGCAAAAGATACAAGATACTATTATTGTAAAAATTTGTACTGAATAGTACCGAAACATTTCGATCGAAATGTACCACATAATCTTATGTGCCCGTATCTGTATACGTATCTATACAGAATATAGACCACTGACAATTAATAAATAATAGTCATACAGATAAGCACTTAACGGAAATATTTTCGTTCTCATAAAATATAAATCCGCTACCTAGATATGAGTGTAACCGTGTAGGTATTTCCACATAAAATAGCAAATAAAATCAAGAGTAAAGATAAGCAATTGCAGTATAATAAATCAGCATTGTACGTACCATTCTATTCGTTCTGTCTTCACTATAACTGTGTGACTGTGTCAACTGGTCGTTCATGATTTTTTCATTATAATTCATTATATTTTTTCATTGTTTCTTTATAATTGACTTTTTTAATGGATTATTTTACTGAACAAAATATTAAAATTCCGCCTTCATTGAATGGAACATTTTTTAAAATTTTGTCTCACGAACCAAATGGGTCTGATTATTCTGTAAAAGTATTATGTACGACATGCGAAGATGTTAAAAAAGAAAAGAAAATACTTTCTGGATCTCTTAAATTCACCACAAATTTTCGACTGCATATAAAAGTAATGTATTATTATATATTATATATTAATATATATTATAAATTATTTATTTATTATAAAATCATTTTTAGAGAGTTCATTCAGAAAAATTAACATTATACGACGAACACATTAAACAAAATGCAACTAGCAGCCATGGCCGTAACTGTAAGAGACCATTAGACCAGTCATCGAGCGTGGATTTATGTCCACTTAAGCAACCAAAAATAAGTTTTTTTAATAAAAAAGATAAGCAGAAGCAACTAGATAAAAATATAATGCGTTATATCGTTTTGGGCATGAGACCTTTGTCTACCGTTGAAGATGAACATTTTATAAAAATAATAAAAGGTAAATTATTCTATTAATTAAAATATTAGGAATACATATATAAGAATGTCAACAATTTATTTCCGTTAGATAATAGTACTATCTACTAGTTTAAAATAATTAGGCATAGACAATGACTTGGAAGTTTATTCGAGAAGAACACTAAGTCGTCGTATTAACAATGATTTTATGAATGTTATTGACAAAATTAAAAATGTATTTACAACTGAACCACGAACACTTATAACTACAACAGCGGATATTTGGTCAACAAAACATAGAAGTTTTATGGGCGTCACAGCACACTAGGTACTAATAACAATTATTCGTTTTAAATTACGTAATAAATGAGCCTAATTTTTTTTTTTTAGATTACTGAAAACACATTGGAACGCGGCAACTGTGTACTTTCCTGCAGACGAATGAATGGTAAACATTCATACGATCGTATAGCAGAATTATTGCAGGACATTTTTAATGAGTATTCACTTCTTCGCGAACAAATTGTTTCAACTATTACAGATAATGCTTTCATTTGCTGGTTTTGTGCACTCGCCCAGTAGATCTAATCTTTCAGACAAAATGTTTGGAAAATTAATTTTTCTTAAAGGTAATCAAAATTTTATAAATAAAAATAACATTTAATTAAAAAAACTTATTATAACTCATATGTCCATAAGACCATAACCAATTTAATTTATATATTCATTTTTGACCATAAGTCATTAAGATGTAATTTTTATGTAATTTATTAATTTTGCTGTATTTATATTATATAGTTATGTATACCTAATACATATTGACTTATTGTATTATTTAATAAATGTATGACTTTATAAGTATTTATGTATAGACAGTATAGTGAATTATGTATAGACATTTTACGTTTAATAGTTAATACAATTTGATTGGAAATGTAAAAGTATCATGTATCTTTGATACTTTGATACATGAATCTTGTATCTTTTCTACATTCACAATGTATCTTGTATCTTGTATCTTGATACACTAAATGCATGTATCATGTATCAAGTATCATGATACTTTTTTTTGAGTATCTTGCCCAACCCTGGATGCACCAACATTAAATTTTAGTTGTATAACGCGATTTCACCCGTGAAAAAATGAAAAAATACAAAATTTAGATTATAAAAGTGTGTACATTGTTGTTGGTATTCCTACCAACCTCAGTTCACAGACACATTTGTGTCGCTGTGTGAATTAATTCGACCGAGATGGATCATTTGTGGTGGATTAGATATAGCACTTGGTATAAATCGAACGTGGTTCAAACTACTCTTTAAATTTTCCTGATATCTCCAAGAACAATTTGACATTTTCATAAAATCGGTTAAGTAGTTTTTGAGTACCTATATAATAGCTGCAAATATACATTCAACTCTCATATTTGTTTTAATATATAATTAATTTACTACCTAACTATTAATCTTATAACCAATAGCAATCATTTATAAAAAAAATTAATTAATCTTAAAATCTCTGTTTGATCTACTACTCTGGGTTGGACCTACTAGGTCCAATTGTGAATCCAAACCATCCAGAGACCGCTCAAACACACAAAAAATGTCATCAAAATCGGTCTAGCCATTTAGGAGGAGTTCAGTAACACACATGGAGAGCAGAAATATATAATTATGCTAGAGCTGTGATCTGTGATTATGGGCCGAAGCATTTATAAGTAGGGATGGAGAAGTTATGTACATAAAGTTGTTGTAAATTGGTAAAAGTTGTAAAATAGCCATAATTTGGTGTGAGTTTTATAGGTGTTATTTTCTTAATACAAAATAGAAAAAAGTAAAAACTGTTTTTGAAATATAAAAAATTAATAACGCAACTGACAATTAATATTTAATATTTATTTATGAGAGTAATTAGTAAGTGTTTAACCATCGATCAATTTTATGGTGTTTGCTTATAATAGAGTTATAGCAGCTAAAAATTGATGACATGTTTCTTAATTACAAATAATTTAAGTGGGTCATTTAACATTTTTCGTGGTGAAATAAAGGCTATTAAAATGTACAATTAATTCTTTGCTGTAAAATTGTAGGTAGTAACCTTACAGTAGATACTCACATATCTACTTATAATTATCTATTTAGATGTTTGTGAAGTTAGCCTCAACAACTCATCCAATTGACTCCAAACCAGTCTTAATATCTTTAAAATTAACTGCAAATAATTGCATATTGGGTTTTGCAATTTGAAAATTGATACAAACCCAGTACATTTTTTTTTTATTTGGCAGGACAAAGCTCACTTAGGCCCCATCAACTTGTCCGATTGACACAAATCGATGTCAATATTGTTCAGCTCATTTGCAACACCACCAATACGATTTCCCGATGTGGGCGACAACTACACACAGCACTCTCCTTTTTTCAGCTATTGAATTAACCAGTGGGAGGACGGAGTGGCCGAGGGGATTAACGCGTTGGTTGCAACGCACACCGTCGCCGATTCGAACCTCGGTCACGGGCGGCACTTTTCTTCGGACAGCCACGGTGTCTGGACAGAGTGGCCGCCAAAATTCTGCCAAAAAAACATCAAAACAAAAAAACACCAAAATCCCCACGTGTTAAAAACCTAACCATATCAAACACTACACAGGCTAATGGCCATAGTTGTTGAAGACTCAAGCCCCCCCAAAAAAAAAAAAAAATTAACTGGTACATTTTGTGACAAATTGCAATACAACATTTAAACATTTTCTTCTCAACCTCTATCACATAAAAACTAATTTTCTCCCACAGGTATAGTGCTTTCAGTAGAAGTATAATTTAAAATTAAGTGCTTTAGAGATTTTTTTTCTAAAATAATGACCAATTGCATTAACTTCTAATATTTCTAAAATTTTTGAAAAATTTATGAAAAAGACTTAATATCTAAATAAACATTCGTTACAGATCAATATGGTATCCGTCCTAATATGTCAACTGCGGACCCATTAGTTAAAATGTCCCACTTTATTCATAAAAATTTGGATAAAAAATTCAAAGTTTTGGGTATTTTTCTTGACTTTAAAAAAGTGTTTGACAGTGTGAACCGTGAGTTATAAATAAATAAATTTGATTTCTGTGGCATAAGAGATAATGCTCTAAACTTAATTAATTCTTTTATTTCAAATAGATCTCAACGAGTTCGAATTGAAGGAACCCTGAGTGATATAAATACGAATAACTTTTTCGGTGCCACAAGGTACTGTTCTTGGCCCAATATTATTTATCGTTTATATTAATGGACTTTTAAACTTTAACCTAAATGATGATGTTTTGTGTTATGCAGATGAGTTGCGATACAGTTGTACTTGTAAAGAATAAAGATTATAATAAATTAATACAAGAATCGAATAAATGTCTCGATTTGATGAAGAACTGGTGGGACAATAATAATCTTCAATCGAACTGAAGTAAATCTAAATATGTTATCTTTAATATTTCTAACTGTACGAGTACGTCATATAGTTTTATTTCTGAATTATGTATACATTCCTATAATTGTAAATATTTATATTTACATTATAATTGTTTTCCTTTAGAGAGAGTGTATAATATTAAATACTTAGGTATTAATTTTGACCACAGACTAAAATTTGTTGATCATATTTATTTTGTTAATAATTCAATAATGAAACTATATTTTACATTTAAAATACTCCGTAATATCTTAGATCTTAAAATTTTAAGGGTAGTCTTCTTAGCTTTAGCACAATCAGTTAATTTACATGGTTCTTTGGTCTGGGGTTGTAAATACTCCAGTCATATTAATGAATTATGTACAAACATAAATACATTTTTTTAAATAAACCAAGATTTTTTCTTCAAATTTAATAAATACAATTCTTAATGTTCAACCTTTTAGGATATCACAAACGTCAAACTTAATTACATATGTATAAAATTAAAAACTTAATTAAGGATTATCAACCATTGCATGTTTACTATAGGTAGGTACAAGACTAAAAAATAAAAACAACCTAAATGTTCCCCAGAATAAAACTAATTTTGGTAATCAAAGCACTATTATTAAGGGTGTTTTATTATTACATGTATATACAACATAAATGTTTTTTATTTTATTATTAAAATCATGTAATTATAGTGTTCTATCTTAGATTTTTATCGTTTTGTATAATTGGCATATTTAATTTGTAATTTAATGTTTATTTCACTTTTTGTTATACTTTAATCGAACTCAACTCATCCGCAGTTGCAATTTTTGCTACCTTTTGGTATTTATACTGTTGATGTAAAATTAGATTAAATTGATGTTGTTGCAATAAACTTTTATTGTTATTATTATTATTTAATTAGAGAACAATTAAAAATTATAAAATTTAAAAAATTACAAAATGAATGTACTGCCACACTATTATTTTTTTTTACCTGTTCGATGTTCATTGTTCAATAAATAAGCATAATATACACAGTATCAAAAATATATTAAAACAATTTATATAAAACATTCCTCTTTTATACTTCACAAATATTAATAATAATTAAAAAAATTAGAAGTTAATGTCTTAATAACAATATACCTAACAAATTATATAAAATACTCTTTTGACTTTTATTCTTAACAAATATTAAAATTTAATAATAAAAAAAAAAAATAGAAATTAACAGAAATATCACACGGAATAAAATATTGATAGTAGCAGTCAACATATGATTGGCTCAACTAAATCTTTAAGTTGCACCTATGATCACAAAATTATATATAAAGGCTACTAGCTCTGTTTTGTTATATGTATTTGGTTCCTATAACATAATTAACCTGTTGTAGTTTTATAGAACATTATGTTGGTACAACAACGCGTCATCAGGAGTAGTAATTATAATTAAGATTTATAAAATTGTCATAATTTTAAAATTTAAAAATATAATTTCAGGCTTGTATTGTTGGCCAAAGAACCAAAAAAAATGTATTCATAGGCATAAGAAACAAATACTGTTGTATTTGTCATAGATTATCAACATTAGGAATCGAAAGTAAAGATCACTTATGCTTTAAAAATTCGCCTTCAACTGCAATGGAAGCAGACATTATAGTTGAAGGTTTTAAAAATAGCTTAGATGTGCAAAATTTAATATACAATCGAATAATTGGTAAGTACCTACTAAGGATAACATTATTATAATATAATATTATATGTTATATATTTACATAATTATTATTATAACATATATTTCGTGTTTAATAAACATTGTACATATTATTATGTATAATATAGGAGATGGCGATAGTAATATCATAAAACGTTTACCATTGGCGAAACCCTATGGTCCTGATATAGTAATTAAAAAAATAGAATGTTTCAACCATATTTTGAGGAACTATATTAATAAGCTTCACGAACTTTCAAAAAAAAAAAAAGCAGTAAAGGCGAAAGTGTACCGGGTTGTATGCGCAACTTATTAGTCAGTTTAGTCGAACGACTTCGTGCTGCTGTTATAAAGGTGGTGAAATACAGAAAACAACAAAATTATATTTCATATGAAGATTCGGTTAAAATGCTGAAGAAAGATATTGTCAATAGCCCCAATCATGTATTTGGTGATCATGAGAATTGCAGTGTTTATTTTTCCACAAGGAAACATTTAGGTAGGTTTAGTAATAATTATAATATAATAATATAGAACATTCATTATTGAAAAAAAAAATATTACCTTAAATAAAAATGTACCTAATGAATGTATTAGGTATTTTATAAAAATTAAACTGTATCATGTATAGGTATGAATATTTAATATATTATATCTATACTATATGAATACTTATTATAAAGTATGTTATACTTAGAGTTATTACTTTTTTTTCTAGGTGAAGAAAATTACGTTGCAGATATGAAATGAGTGGGCCTATGGGATGATATAGGTTCAAGAAGAAGTGCTTTAACATATCATATACAGAAAGCCTTATGTTTAATTTAAATAATAATGCAGCAGAAATTTATAATTCTATTTTGGTCAAATTTGTTGGAGGTAAAAGAGTGAATTTGTGTCTTTGGGATTCATACGAATTACGATGTAATGCCGCAGTTACTGCTTATAACGTAGGAGTAAATCGTTTATCGTTATTTCACAAGCAAGTTGCTCAAAAAAGTCCTGGTTTATTCACAAAAAAGTGAATACATTTTTTTTTAAATTAAAGTTATACGAATATAAATAATTTAACGGAAGTATTATGTATATTTCCTAAACAGGTATGTAAAAAAAAGTATACAACTATCAGATTCTAGACGGAGACGCAAGTTATTTGCCCTAGCAGCTCAACGGTTAAAAACAAAAATACTAGTTGGTCCCGATGAGAATTATGGTGCAGTTGAACCTGACCTCGATTCATATCCAGATTTGTCATTATCAGAATTAAATGATAAAAAAATGCTATATCTAAATATTCTGAAGCTTACAAAAGAAGAAATTATTGCCTTAGAGAAGAGTACCAAAAGGCAACATGAGTGTGAAGATTGGCATAGAGGACGTAAAAAAAGGTTTGACATATTTGATTATAAATTATAGGTATTATGCATTACATCCAAATTAATTAGCTATCCATAATAATTTGAAGTTGTTTTATGAACTATTTTTGTTTTGTTAGATTAACGGCATCCGTTTTTGGTAAAACCTGTAAGTTAAGAAAAACAACATCACGAGCCAAAACTGTAGAAGAGTTATTATACGGATCATTTCAAGGAAATTTAGCAACAAAATATGGAGTTGAACACGAAGAAGTGGCAAAATAACAATTAGCAAATATTTTGGGCGTCAATATTGAGCCATCGGGATTATTTGTAGATAGTGAACAATTCTACTTGGCTGCCTCTCCAGATGGACTTATCGGAGATGATGGATTAGTGGAAATAAAATGTCCATCTAGTGCCAAAAGTGTACGCGGGCAAATTAAATGGTTGTGCACACATAGGACATGTTATACCAGTATAATAACAGACAGTGGCGGTTCAAAAGTACTATCAATATTGAGTGAGCACAAACATATTTTAAATACAATGGAGAAAATCGAACACCAAATTTTACGAGAAAATTGGATATGTAAAGCAAATGACTTAATTTAAATTAGACCATCAAAAGTAATCAGATCTGAGCTGATGGCAACAGATTTTGAAGTGCCACATTCAGATATAAAATCCATAAGAAAAGCTATGTATCATAAAAGACGGAAAAATTATACTCTTTTCCCAGATTCATTGACCTGTGCTATATTGCAATTGAGAAAAATGGAAGAAAATTGAAGTTTCAAAAATGAAAAATATATTCACGATTTACAATTTATAATATTTGCATTACAACGAAGACACATTTTAATGTACTGTTATAGTGTGAAGATGTATTTGTAGATAGTACGTTTGAATACGCACACAAGCACTTTATGCAACTTTATACGATATACGGATTAAAAAACGGTTATTATTTACCTTTGGTTTTGGTTTTTTTTTTTTTTTAATTGATAAATGCAAAGAAACTTATATTCAAATGTGGTCGTATTTAATTGAAGTAAGCTCAAAATATTCATCTGAAATGCTAAATATAAAACAATTGCATGTCGATTTTGAAGTTGCTACTCATGAGGCTGCATAAACGGTGTTTCCTGAAATAAAGATTATTGGGTGTCGATTCCATTTAGGCCAAGCTTGGTGGCGTGAGGTAAGTACCTCATATAATATAATATAAAAAAATGAATCATTCTTAATAAATTATTTTATTGATAAGATACAAAACTACAATACTTTACGATCATCATATATTAATAACGAGGAATTCAGACTGTGGTTAAAATCGTTTTATTCGACTTATGAGTTCATGTCCAAATTAAACTGAAGGTCATATATTTACTGATTATATTTTAAAGACCTATATTGAACCTGGCTGTTTATTTCCACCTGAAATATGGGTAAAAGAACCATTTACTATACCTAGCTAAGTTTAATTAAAAATATAATTGTATAACTGTGACAGCTCGTCATCGAGAAACCTCATAAAACCCGTCGTGTTCCCCCACAATGTCATCAGTGTCAAAACTACGGACACACAAGAAATCAGTGTCACCATACTCCAAGGTGCGTTAAATGCAGTGAAGACCATTTTTCCGAGGAATGCTTAAAAGACCAAAACAGCCCAGCCAAATGCGCCCTCTGTGCCGGTGACCATACGGCAAATTACAAAGGCTGCCCAGCTTTCAAATCATTTTCAAAACGTCTTAAAAACCATCAGATCAAAAAACGAACGCAATCTCTCAAAATAAATAAACCGGTCGAATTATCTCTTCCAAACACCTTTGCTACTTCCCAGTTCAATCACCCCAAACCGTCTTATGCATCTGTTGTTTCCAAGCCCAATGATATCAATGCTACTAAAAATAACATTATGTCGAATTCCATAAATGACCTTCCTACATTATCTAATTTTCTGTCCGAGCTATCCTCACTAATTAACCCCCTCCTCACTCTGCTTACAGCTGTTTTACATAAACTTAATACACCATAAATATCATTGTGTTTAATTTTATATGCTATCTCTTTTTTTTTTTTTTTGTGCTAACATGCAATCTTGTTATTATTTTATATTACTTCTTGATAATCTTATATTTATATTATTATGTAATTGTATCTGCTGCATTTATATATTAACTGTAATTGCTTGTAATTGTCGAGCTATAATGGTTTATACCGAAAGCTAATAAAAATAAAAAAAAAAAAAACTGTGACAGCTACAAAAATAAATTAAGTCAATAGAACAACAAAGGCCCAGAAAGCTTTCACAAAATGTACAATGAGCAATTCCATAGTGCCCATCCGCTAACACATGTGGTTTATAAATCATTACTAACAGAAATCCAAGTCGAAACGATGACGAAAATATATTCAATTTCAAAAGGTATTAATACAAATATGGCTCTATCTGATTTAAAACGGATTAAAGCTTCAATTGTTATTTTATCGTCATCGATGTTTGTGTATTAACAATTTTTTAAAAAGTATAACTTATATTATTATTATATTGTATTATCATCGAAGTTTGTATATTGACATTTTTTATAATTTGGCAACGTTGCATACGTAATCGTGTCGTTTAATGGGTTTCCATTATTTTTATACAGTGGTATAACAGTATAATCGTGTTCTCAAAAAGGTAAATCGTACACAATCGGGTTCTATCCCATTTTTTTTTACCTTTTTAAAGATATATACTTGGGTGTTTTAAATTTTAAATTTAGTAAATAAACCAGATATTTTTAAGTTATTTGTTATGATATTTATGAAAAACCTTGTTTTAAATGTTTAGTCTTTACAGCTATAAAAATTGAACATTTTATACATTTTCAACAACAAATTAATTTGAAAATGTTCGTGATTTCGCATTATAGCAACTTATGAGGAACCTTGTATTTTCAAGTTTTTTGATTCAGTAAATAATTTATTCAGTATCGATAATAATTGAAAAAAAATCAAAAATTTCTCATAGCTATAAAAAGCTCAACAAATAGTTAAAATATTTTATGTAAGGAAAATTATCATATTAACATTTTGCGCATTGTTCGTGTATTTTTTTAAAAAGTTTGGCTTTGCCATTTTTGGATACGTAATATTGAGAATAGACTATAATAGTTCTAAATCTAGTATTTTAATTTATCAGTGGTAATATTGTATACAAATTAGCGACGAACATTTTTGACTAACAATTATCGATTATAATAATTACCCATATGGGACCATATAAATCGTCGACTATTTATATCACGATAAATCTCCGACTTTCATGTTATATTGAAGTCGCGTTTAGTTTAGGTATTTGAGGTCTATTAGATCTATATACGTGGAGCCTTGTATTCAATTTTCACGCTTTTTGTTCCAACAAATAAAATAAATAAACAAATAAATTGATAGGTATTCGTGTAAAAAAAATTTAAAAAAATGAAATTAGAAATTGTCCGTAAACAGCTCAAAATGAGTCAAAATATTTTCAAAATTGTATGGTGTTGGTTGTGGGTGCGTAGGCGCTGCTCACAACAGTGTATAAAAAATGCGAATATAAACATTCAATTAAATTTTCATTTTCATGACTTTCGTTCCTTTCAAAATTAATTTGTAGAGATAGATTATAATATATTATAGTATTATGAAACTATCTGCTGAGCAGCTCTACAAAAAAAACTGATTACATAATAGAATAAAAATAAAACAAACCAACTTAGCCCCCGTTAAAAATATAAAAACACGATTCATTTCACTCCTAATATTTCATCGCGTTTATATAAAACTTATGATGTTGATGTTATCTCAATGTATTTTTATAATAACTTCGACTAATTTAGATATTTAATATTATAAAAATTATAATTATTTATATGTTTTACTTAAGTAATAAAATCGATTGACAATAATTGTTATTTTCAGACGAATATTAAGTAAATTTATATGGGGAGATCTATCCTTCTAAGAAACCATCCACACACACTCATACATTTTAAAATCCATTCTAGTATATGGGTATTTAAAGTTGATGTAATATATTAAAAAGATTATAGACTTGATGGTTAAGTAATGCCAAAAAAATTTTGAAAAATCACGAACTCTTTTTTTAATGAGATAAAAAAGCTTGATCCCGAAGAAGTACCTACACGAAGATATTATTATATTATTGACGGCGAAGGCAGAGAGAGTTACGTTATAAAGTAATATAGAGTGAGTGTATAAACGATTTACGTCTAATGTGTGTGTCGTAACAACTGGTCAATCGGGTATTACGACAGCGGCGACACACTCACTCACTGTTGTACCACTCCCGCTCAAGCTACTCTCACTAGCCACCGCTGTAGCGATGAAATGTTAAATGTAATAATATCATAATATACTATAACTGGATATATCGGTAAAACATAAATGATACATACGAGTATACGACTTTAAGACTAAATTAACGAGCTCATAATATAGATTTATGTTATGTAGTATTATGATATATTATTATCAAAACCAATAATCGCACTATTCCGCATTTGATACCACTGTTTAATACATTAAATATGAATTGCACGAGCTTATACAACCGTAATGTTATGTTATAATGCAATATTACAACTGCAGTCATGAACTGCAGTTAATAATTATTAACTATAGTCCTCAAGACCTGTATGATACTTGTTGAAAATACTTTTGAAATTCATTTAAAATATAGGTGTGTGATAATAGAATAAAAAGTATTTAAATATATATTATATATTAGGAATATAGATAGATACCTACTACATTACTAAAAATATTAAAAATTATATTTTAAAATATTTTATCCTAATATATGAGAGCTCTTCAAGCCTAAAATTGGTTGATGTAAATATTTTATTTTTTGCTTATTAATATTTTATAAGATGATTAAGTAGTCTATCAATCAAATGGAGACAAATCCCTTTCAAGAAATTATAAAAAAAATACATTCTTTCATGATATTCAAACATTCTAGTATACTATTATTATATTAAGGATTTTAAAAGAATATAATTTCAGCAATTAATAAAAAATCATAATCATGTCTTCAAATTTTAGATATTTTAAATTAATATAAGATTTTTGCAAATTTAGCTATAATATTCAATACATTACTACCCATAGTATATAAATATATATATAGTATAAATGTACAGTTAAATGTATCAATGTGTGAAATAGTTATTACTCTATGAAAAAAATATTTTAAAATATGAAGTTATAAAAAAGTGAAAAACAGATACAAAATAATATACCTAATTTAAATTAAAGAAAAATGGTTAAAAAACATTCTTAATTTCTAAGGTATTTAAATAATCAACAATTCTCTATCAAACGATTATAAGCTTTTTGTGATGCATAACCCAATTTCATTAAATTGCACCAAACTCGTTTAACATTATTATTTGGTATTGACAGAATTAAATTTGCTGAGTTATTATTAAATAATCATATATAAAACACACTTTAAAAATAATTATTTTATTGATGAAATATCATGGTTCTTGGGACATATTTTATATTGGTAAACGTAAAATACTTTAAATAACACTTTTTAATTAATCAAATTATTAATTTAATTAGATTAGATACTTACAGATTTCATTAAATTCAACTATAATTAAATCATATATGTTATGAATATTTATAGTAAACTTGGATATAACTGTATTTTTGATGAATTTCTTATTGAAATATTTTATCATAATTTTAAGTATTTATGGCAATATGGGTCACCATAACAGTAGGTACCGTAGATATGACTCTCCGATCACTTTTTTCACCCAAAAAATGTTATTTATGGACATAATAGAAAAAAAACTGTATGCTATTTTAAATTTCGTTATTATTCATCCTTATTACGTAAACATTATAATGGTCTGCCAATTTTAATATTACATACAATTCTTATGTAGATAGATAATAAACAATACATAATATTCATAACTACATAACAGTATCCAAAAATCATCCTGCCAAATAAGCTATACGTATAGGTAGACTTTTACAGCCAATTATTGCTTTAAAAATAAAATTATTTGCCTCTCTCGCCACTATATAATATATATATTATGTAATATTACAATTTTGTAATACATAAATATACATGTTAGACTTGTCCAGACTTTTACATCAATTGTTACTATACTATATAAAAATAATTTGAAAAAAATGTGTCCATTTCTCGGTCAATACCACATTTATTAGACGACGAGTTGCATTAATCCTAATAGAACATAATAATATATTGAAGTAAAAGTTTAAATTTAAAGAACAAAGAAGATAAAGGTGGGCAAGTGGGTGTCTGTGTAACAATTGTAGGTTACAAGTGGGTCACTGTGATGGATGTTATTAAATTTGAATTCAATGGTATAATATCATTCTGAGCTAATTAATTTATGGTTCTGAGCTGAGACGGTTTGTCAGTGTGGCTATTTTATATTATATTTTTATTAATATTAATACGGTTAAAAAGGCGGTAGCCGGTAAGTTGAGCTAATATATTATAAAATTATAACAAAATCTAACTAACTAAAATCGTTGTTATTTAATATGTAGTTTTGTCCAAATTTGAACATAAAATAACAGCTCAAAACGAGTCAAAATATTTTCAAAATTGTACGCTATATAGAAATTGAGAATAAAAACATTCAAATTTTCAAGTATCTAGAGTTATTCGTTTTTGAATTACAATAAAATAAGAAAATCGCTGTATAAGAAACCGAGTGAATATCCAATGTAGTAAGAATATGAACTTCGAACGCTCATAGAAATTTAATTAAACTTTCTAGTAGACTTTTTTTTTTGATAAAAGTAGACAAACTTATGAGGAATCTTGTATTACATTTTAAAATCTTAAATTGAAAAAAAAATTTATGAATTTCTAACTCAAAATAATTTGCACTATTCGTAATTTTAACGTATTTTGTCAAGTTTTGAACTTTAAACGTTTAAAAAAAAATTGTGACTATATATTTTTAATATTTTTCAAACGACATTGTAATAATATATTAAGAGCTCTGTATTACATTTTCAAGCTTTTTTATCCGATAAATAAAATTTGTTTGCCATGCATTGAAAAAAAAGCTAAAAAATTTAGAAACTGAAAATATCCGTAATGTCTTTTCGTTGTCGCATAAAACGTATGTGTTTGTACCAAGTACCAACTAATACCAAGTCTTTTCCGTGTTCAGTCGTAATTATTTTGATAGTTTGATTTTCCATGTTTTAAATTTTTTTGGTAAACACTTTAATACACTATAATATACTATATACTCGCACTACACTTGGTCAGAACGTCCGTCGTTCTGTCGTAAATACAGCGGTATAAGTAGTGTGGACTTTTATTTCACTTATTCAACTTTAATCGCAATAATCACTTTATATTTCCAGTACCGTCTATATGATTTCAGCAAGCGTGATAAAATAACGTACCCAATCGTGTAATCAAAAAAGGTTGAAAAAAGTACCGCCGATAAGCAGCGTACGCAATAGTATTCTACCCAAAAAATGCATTATTTGAAAGGTTTATATCGAAGTAGGGTTGTTACATGGTCTCATACAATAGAATAAACATTTTTTGTATAATTTACTCATTTTGTTATGAAATGTACATAAAACCGGTCGATCACTTTGAAATAACTTATTCAGATTAACAAACTTTGGCAAAACTCATAATAGAAATTTCAAATAAGTGAATATAGAAAAATCATGTATTGCTTTAAAAATATCTTTTGCAGATTTTAACGTACCTATTTGCCAGTTAGTAAAAAAATAGAGTTTTAAAAGATTATACTGCTCAACAATTATATTAACTACCATATACAACGACGGGCGAATGTAAGTTCCTACACAAGAGTAGCAGATACAAAAAATACATACGTTAGTTCCTACACGATAGGAAAAGGTACATATGTAAGTTCCTACACCGTGAAATCCAGGTATGTATGTTAGTTCCTAAACGCGGAAAAAAATAAATATGAATATGCAAATTTTCAAAAATAAATATAAGACGATTAAAAATTATAATAAAAATCGCATAGCGCATTTTCACAAATAAATATAATATATAATATGATGATTAAAAAATATAATAAAATCACATAATGCGAAATTTTATATTTAATGAGGTTAATTTCTGTAACTTAAAAATTTAACGTATTGATTAATTTTGTTCATTGTATAATCTGAAATTTTTTCATTTATGACATCTTTTTCGACGTATTTTTTTTACTGATTTTTGGTTTTGTGTTAATCTTAATAATCGTGGTTTTTATTTTAATATACGTATTTACTTAAAAAAAATTGAGAATTTCAATAATTTTAAAAATATGTGGATGTTGGTGATAAAAATTTGAATGAAAACTTTCACATGCGTTTGACGTATCAGCACATTGCCGCACCCACATTTTCGGAAGAAAGATTGATTCATTTGATATGTAATTTTCTATCAAATAATAACAAAATTTTGTTATAGCTGTATTTTCAGGTTTATCTGCCTTAAAATATTCTGTAAAACATTCTACCACTTCCTCTGGTTTAAGAAAAGGAAGTCAAAAAATATGTACTAACCATTTTCCTACATCGTCATTTGCAGAATTAAATTGTGGTGCGTAACCTAAATTTTGAATTTTACGATACCAAGCTTGGCCCAAATGAAAACGACAACCAAGCACATCTGTTTCCGGAAAAATGTCAAAAACTGCTTGATGCATTGCTATTCCTTTGTTAGCATATTTAGATGCTTCTTTTCGTATTATTTTTGACGGGTTTTCAACTACCTATAGAGTCTACAGCTTTCTTTTTGCAAGAATTACTAATTTGTTGCCGTTTTAAAGTGCCATCACTTGCATGACTGTGATCAAAACACGATTTATCTGTATTTATTAACTAGGTATTTTGACCCACATATACACTTGTGCACTGCACTTATTTATAACACAACGCCAAGTATTTTCACTTTTTTTAGATTTATGATGTTTAAAAAATTTAAAATCATTTAAAACTAGCAGTTGTCTGCCTTTTTCACTCAACATGAATGATATTTTCGCTTTGACATTTTCGCTCATTGTGACAGATATATACGGATATGTTCGGACACACGGATGTTTCGAACAATACTAACAAAACTTACTAGATGTACATTTTACTGTGTATAACTAATTATAAGATTATCAAACCAAAATCAAATTTTGTATCATTTTCATCTGAAATGAAAAGTCATAAATATTTTGTACGTCAAAAATATAGATAATAACTAATAAGATATTTTATCTTTCGCCCTACGTCGAGTCGGGATAGGTAGGTACTATTATCAGCTTGTAGGTATAGCTTGTCGTATTTTCCCGTGATTTCGTATACGTTTTGCTTTAAATTAAGTATATTTGAATGTATATTAGTTAGCTATACCAGCGTATAAAGTTTCAATAACAAATTGAAATTATTATGTATTATACTGATATATAATCTATAATCTATATAATATATAATATATAAAAATGAATGTAAACGGATGAAACGATTTTGATGATATTTGGTACAGAGATTATTATTATTAAAACGACAAAATTATTCAACACGATTATGTTAAATTTGTAAGTTATAGAAATAAACTTCATTAAATATAAAATTTCGAATTATGGATTTCGAATTATGTTTCTTAATCATCATATATTTAGTTTTGAAAATAAGTATATACAATATACATATTTAATTGTGTATATACATATGTACCTTTTTCCGCCGTATAGGAACTAATATACGTACCTGGATTTTACCGTGTACAAACTTACGTATGTCCGTGTAGGAACTAACGTATGTAATCGTTTACCTGCTACTCTCGTATTCTATATTTCTGTTATTTGTTACCTATACATATTATGATATATTAATTATTATTATTATTAACTGCATTTCGTTGTTTTTTTTTATTTATTTATTTATCTAAATACTAAATTGGATAACTCAAATCACTATAATTAGTATTACTATTACTAAGTAGTTATACAATTAATTATAAGCAGAGTCGGGGGCGCCAAAATCTTAAATACAGCCCTAGTACACGCCCACTCATCAAGTTTCGTGCTTACTACCTACTCTAACTACATAGTCTCTTTGCACTTGTATAAATTATATTGACGGACTGCACTGCAGAAATATGTGCAAAAACCGGGAATAGGCAAGCTCTTAAACGCTGCATAAACGCGTGCGCGCCGCTTGATATTAAGTATTATAGAACACATAACATTATTACTACCTATATATAATAATATAACTGAATGTGTATAATATTACATATACCTACAACTACTATGGCATACTACTATATAATGATAATAATAATAATATATACTACTTTCATTTTTTTTCTTCTCGCACCGGTCGCCGCCCCGCTCACTTCGCCCGCACATTCACACTGTACATCACACCCGGCTAACTGGCGATAGACGCTACAGTCGCTCGCCCGCGTTCGGCAGATCAGTCAGACAATTTTTTCCCATACGCGCTCGCTTGCACGCTCGCACACACGTTCTCGTATGCTTATATATAAATAAGTACAAAATACGCGTATATAATAAGCGCCGGCACCGCTGCTGCTGTTGGGACGTCGTATATCTGTCGCGTGTGTGTGTGTGTGTGAGAGAGTGTGGCGTGTTTTTGTGTACGGAGATTATAACAATAATAATAATACTGCTATTAATTCTATACATAATATATCACATATAACATTATATTATATTGCAAAGTCGTATATAATATACAGCTGCAGCGCTGCTGGTAAAGCGGTGCAACTGCAGACGTCGTCGATAAGAGGGTTCAGCGCGGTCGGTACAGTACGAGGGAGACCCAGCAAAACGCGGTCATCGCGACTGCACTTCACTCGCGATCAACTGCAAGTGTCTGCTACCAAGACACACCGAAAATCACAAACGTTTGGCTGATAGAAGGTATATTTTATTATTATCATCATCATTCGTGTAAATTACATAAAATAGTGTTTCAAGTGTAGTGTATACCTATTACCTGTAGGAGATTCTAGTAGAAAGCACAGTAGAAGCACACGAACGTGTATTTAATTTATATTTATTTGTATAACGGCAAATAATCAAAATAAACAATAGGTATGATTTTATGTATACCTATAATATATTACATACACACTGTGTTATTGTAATAATATCGATTGAGTAGTGCATATAATTGTCGATTGTTTTGTAAAGTCGGGTAATGAGTCAAGCGTGTTTACATAATTACCTATAAGATCTGAAATCTGAAATAATAATCGGCCATGCAACGCGCGTGATCTATTTCCCGATTATACTTCCTAGTTCCTGCTCATCTGGTATTAAGTCATTTGAATTTTACGATAATATTAATATAAACCTTATAAATAAGGTATAGGTACAACCGTAAAACCCGTTTGATTACGTGTAAAAGTCCCAACAATAAATACAATATTGTGTACAACAGCAGACGCGTGAATAATAATTTAAGAACTCGTCGGACGAGACAGCGTAGGTACGTAATAAAATCTCAGAGTGCACACACGCGTGTATAAGACGACCACACGCGTAATAAACACGTTGTGGCGCGAAACTGTTTTTTTTTTCATTCGCCGTTACGTGATTCTAATTAAGGACACAAACCCGATATATCTTGTATACGTTTGTAATAAATGGCTTTCGGGTGACGTTTTCATTCTCTAAGTCATATACAAATTTGTAATGAAGAATACATTTTTATTTGTTTACGGTCAAAAGCTCATAAAGCTTCTATCTGTAACAGTTCATTTGTACAATATTACACATCAGACATGATTTATTTGATATTTTAAAATTTAATTTTTTTGAAATTCCCAATATCTTTTAAAAAAAAATCACTAAAATTTGTTCTTGATCATTTTTTAATAGGTAAACCAAAGTCCGCTTCAAAAATTAAAACGTGTATTTGTGTCGATTAAATTCGGTTAAAACATTTCATATGATAATACGTAATATGACGTAATAAGTGTATTATAATATACTATTATGTAAGTATGTAAAATAAAAGAGCGGAAACTTGTTTTTTTGCGTCTGTGCATTATTATAGTATAATAATATACACAGATGACGATGCTCAGCTGACGCATTGGGTGTCCGGTTTTTTGATTTTTGATTTTTTCGTCTTTCACTTTTAAATTTTAATGCATTTTTTGTAATCGTCATTGCCGTTTTCCCGTTGCCAATCGCACTGACATCATGACGAGTTCGTATTTATTTATTTTGTATATATTTTATAGTTTTATTTTGTATTATTATTCCGCCGTTCCGTTGATGGTCGTCGTCGACCGTTGTTGCATAATTTCTTTTCAGCGAAAAATACACATAACGTGTGCAGTAATCGTATATTTATTATCATTATTTAATAACCGGGGCACGGGACCAGTACCGTTCGCCGAGTACACTCACTCTCGGAGTCATTTCCGTTGCTGGAACGATGACGATTATACGTAGGTTACACTACCCATACGTTATTATAACGCCGACGACGACTTTCACCGCTCCGGCAGCCACGGCCCGCGTCGTTTCACTCTTTTATTTTAAACACATACTATTATAACATACATTTTTTATTATTCCCTGACTGCAGTGGGTTGTAAAATGGGGTGATATGGATAACATATCGGATATGAATGACACACTGGCACCTCATAGTATATAGTATTATTTGTTTTCGTTCAACTGTAAATACAGAATATTTATGTTATTTCCTCAAAAATGTGATGATAACATTTCATGAAAAATACATAATATTATTATACAAGCACTTAGTACTTATTCGCGTATATAATATTGTATTCTCAAGCCGGAAATGGTCGGCTACCGAATTCCATGTCCCGCAGAGAACTTAACAACATGCCGAATCATTGTGCGTCTCCTGAGTCGACAATAATCATGTACATTGTACCTACCTAACTATCTCGTATTTTTGTTTTTCACTATTCTAAGACCAATTGTAAAGATCTTAATGCTGTTTTCTACGATATTTACTGAAAATACAAACGCTCATACACGAGTTAAATTAAAGTTGTGAGCAATAAATATGAAAAAAACTTACACTAAGTATACATTATATTACAAATTACTTAGAGCAGATTTCTCATACTATTTTTTTCAAGTACCACTCATGTGTATTATGGATCGGTCATATACCACCTTAGATCATATACAATGGATGGATTCATAGTAAATCACACCTATAGAAAGATTTGAAGCCAACTTAACCACTTAACTATATGACCCGTGACATCTGCGCATGCGTGGCTGCTTATGAAACCTTAATAGTTTATATTGTTTATTTAATATCTGAGCAAAAAATGAATTATAAGAGACCACGCGCAAGCGTATATTACTGCGGTCCCACAGTTATGTTGGCTTCACAAATTGTTCGTATGACTCTATCCATTAAATAAGATCTAAGTGTATCACTAATGACTTACAATATAACTAGGTGTTGAAAATCGAAAATTGTAATACATTATTATTGTTGAAAATTATTTAAGTACATTTAACAGTATATTTAATACCTAATTACCCAAAATAAAAAATAATAGATTTGATATAAGCATTATAGCATAAATATTAATTTTTAGTTTTCTGTATACCACCACATGACTTTCTGCGTACTAAAGGTACCACCATATAGCCTACCGCATACCACTGTTTGAGAATCACTGCCTTACAGAAATGTAACATTTTTGGATTTGTATTTAACAAATTTGAATAGTGTGTGACTGGAGAAGAACGGTGTTGCCGTTGGACGGAGCTAATAACAACAAAGTGTAGGCTAAATAAAAACTACTTGAATTTACTTTGCTATCATAATATATAGACATAAAAAAATAAATATAATTAAGTACATTGATTTTCGTATTTTTTTTTAACTTTCTACTTTTTTTCATATTATATAAAATCGAAAGTTTCTTTATTAGTCGTCGTAGGAAAAATTGTTTTTAAAATCTCATTCGGAAATCTAAACGATACCTATACTAAGATATATAATAATTAGCTTGTAGCGTAATAGTGGTAGTACGGTACCCACCGGTCTAGTGCCAGTACACGTGTACATCGGTGCCTACTGAGTAAATATATAAACAAAATTGTATGCACGATGATGATTTCCGCGTGTCAAAAACACCGCGACGATCAGACACAAGCGCGAGAGAGTACAAGAGAGAGAAGGACTGCTATAGAGACGGAAGGACGCATCGTAGAATGCGTGTAATAATACGAAATTATGGTACGAGGATAACGATGAGCGGGTGTGAAGAGTAGACAGAGGGAACGACGCGCCGAGTGAAAACTGGACAACCACGGTGGCATCATTTTGCCGCTGGCACTATCAATTACTACGTTGTTGTTGTTTCGTGTCCAGTTTACGTAATTACATACGCGTAAGCGCCGACGACGAGACTAGTGACGACATAAGAATAATATATGGGCGGGCACCCCGCACACACTATTTAAATGGATGCGCTTAACATTACCGGTGAAATGAGAATGTAAACGCCGGGCACAACGATGTAATCAAAGCGTATTATGATAGAAGTAGGTACCGACGTACCGTGATAGCTGTCGTTTTTGTGCGCTTGTTCGATAATTTTAAGCCGGGTTTTCGTTACACCGTGTCATGTAAAGTTGTTTGTATTCAAATTGTATAGATAATGTGTTACCAATAATTTTTACCTATGCATTGAATATTGTACGGAACACACACAACATAGTGTAGAGTGAACCCGGCTTTACGTAATTGTTTTTCCAACGCACGGTACTACGATCGGCCCGCGGCGACGGTGGTGCAGTACTGCAGTACTGTTCGTCCTTGACCGACGCGAGTTCCGTTTGCGAATATCGTTGATGTACATCAAGAGAACATGGTAGTTATATGATATAACTATATAAGTCTACAACCATGTACCTTAAAACTGTATCCATCTGCTGGATTTGTATTACGTTTAACAAAATCAAAATCTTGGTGTCTAGGTTGATATTAAATTGTTTAAACATGTATTTGCTATTACCAAATTTCAAGAGGATAACCTAATGTAATATCCTATTTGTTACCTATATTGTCCAACAAAGAAATTACAGCGTTCTATGGTTTCTTAAATACTATTATAATAATTTATAATACCTATATTACTTCCTGTTGTAACATTTTCAATAGATAATATTTAACAAAAATCATATACAATTTTCATGAAAAGATTATCCTCTTTAAACTTAATGTTGAAATTAATAGAATAAATTGGATTATTTTGAACGTAAAATTTGTTATTTTATGCGTTTATAAGATGAAGACAACTGGAGCTGGTATAACTGTATAAGTGAATAATGTTATCTTAAAAATGTGAAAAAAATGTTTCTAAGTAGACTTCATAACGAATTTAAATTGAATATCAAAAATAATATCGAATAGGTCTGTCAATGCAGTTAGCAAATTATTTATGAGTAGTTTTAGACAAACAAAATAAATAATTCACTGAGCGAGTGATGTCAATTTGCTAAAATGTACTTGCATGTGCTGATGCACCCCACTATTTCTTTTACACTACAGTCTTACATACTAATAAGCACTTTCTTTGCACACATCACACAGAAACTAAACTCGCTGACTGCGGAGCTCAAATATTAGCTGCTCTTCCTTTCAGAAATAAACAATTTCATTGTAATGTAATCCTAAGTATTAAAATAACATTAAATCATTTAAATTCTAGTAAGTATTACTTAAAATAAAAATATATAACTCGTTAAATATTCAAATAATGATATAACTGATAAAATTATAAAATGTATTAATGATTTCCGTACCTTAAAGTTTGAACTTAAACCACTGCGTATGATTTTAGGTCATTAAAGATAATGGACTATTTAAACCATGATTCTTTTCTTGTGTGCCGCCAAAATCCAGACTGTTGTATAGGTATAGGTACCTACATAGTGTGACAGAGAGAACTGATAAATGTATAATTATTAACTAATTTTTAATATTTTTTTAGTTTAATTATTAATAATTGTTTTTAAAAATATTGTTTATAACAAAAGTTGTTACATAGTTATGGTTAATTACAATAGGTAGTCAGTTCTTTCTGTTAAACCATATATATAACCTTATATATCCTATAAAGTATGATAATATACAAAACATCAGAAAGCGAAATTGGCCACATATCTAAATAGGATATCTACAGACTTAAATGCATACAACAATTACAACATATAATACACACTCGTACATGTGTAGGTACCTATTCTTAATAATAGTAAGCGGTTCAACGACCCGGGAATGTACTTACACGATTATATTATACTTATTTTAATATAATATAGTATATTATACTATAAAAGTATAACGAGCGCGAGAGAAAAAAAAACCATGGTGATTGTAGAGTACCTTGGCCAACGATCTAGATCAGTTGCGGATCATATTATTGAACTGCCACCTACTCTAATACTACATAGCACAAATATAGGTACGCAATTATATTATACTGGTATAAATAATAAAAATATATGTAACTAATTTATATAGTATGTCTACATCGTTCAACTTAAAATGTATATCATAATATTAATGAAACATAATGCGTACGGTGATTAACGAACGGGAAATGCTGCCTTTTACCGCCCCAGGTGAAACCAGCTCCGAAACCGTCGCCGCACCGTCACCGTACATATATTCATTCACCCCGGATTATAAAATACATTACGACACTGTTAGTCATTATTTTTTTATTATTATCCGTCCCTCACTGCAGACAGATCGCGACGGTGACCGCACGCAGTTTTCAAATATTATCCGTCTTATTCATTCTTTGCAAAACGCACGTTCATTATAGATTATTATTAAATACCATTGTACCACTGGTTTCAAGCACCGTTATTGTTAAATACACTTGTAGAAATATATAAGTACTAACTGCCTAAACATTATGTACCTAATACATATCTGGCGTTTGGTTATAAATTATAATACAGCAGGTACTATTCTGAAAAAATACATTGCGTTATTTCATATGTAACGTATACAAGTTATTGTCTGTATTAAGATTATTTATAATTGAATTCCGACAAAGTTCTAAAAAAAAAATGTTTTTCATTAGAAGTATAATTCTCAGACATATCATCGGGACGTTGTCTCATTGATCATATTATTGGTACATAAACGATACACGTGTTGACACAGATTGACTATAACCTTTAATTAACTGGTTTTAGAACAATCGTCAATCATAGAGGTGAAACATCTTTTATGAAAATGGATTTAAGTGGAGCGATGAGTGTACTTAATTAGTGTCCATAGTATATACGATATTATAGTGTATATTTAGATTTTCTATTTATTTTGAAGTGTTCGAATTTTTAAATCGCATTAGAGGCAGTATTAAAGCCGACCTACGTTAACATTTTATAATTTTTTATATAACTTTCTAATATTCCTAACAACGATAATACGTAATGACTAGTAGAGTACTTTGAATTGGTATTTAAATAATATAATAACATTTTTTAATTAAAATTTATCTGAAGTTGTAAAAACTGCCTATACCTACTAAACCCATTAAAATTTCTAATGATACCTACTCTTCAAGTTCTAGATTGCTTCTATGAAGCACCTAAATTATTTAAAAAAGACTCGGGTCCTATAGAGTATAGGTTTATATATATATGACCGTCACCGTTCGAACTTCGAATAGATCACGATTTACGTTTCACAACCCTGTGTTTTTGTGTGGTAACAAAATATATGCACAGCATTCGTTGCAAGAGCAGACATTGTCAATAACTTTATGTGATATTTATATTATGGTAAAATTCGGAAGTTTTGGTAAAAAACCTCGTTTATAAGAGTGTAATATTATTACTATGCATAATGCCGTGTCGCACACATTTATTTGATGTGCACAAACCGTAATTACGCATAACAATAATAATTATAATAAGTAATTATAAATATTATAATTATGCACTTTATATTATGGTAATGGAACGTTCGAATTACCGAATCCATATATATCATTAACCATGTACACATGTTGCAATGCAATAAACGGTCGTCAGCTTTTTTTTTTAGCATTCTAAAAAAATGTTATCACATTTCATATACTATGTGTTGATTTACAATTTATTATGAGAATATTATGTTTAAAACCAATATTTATATAATATTAATGATTTTGAAAAAAAGTCTTTCATAATAACTGTTCTTCCAGTTACATACACTTGACCATTACTGTAGAAAAATATATATAAATAAGTATTTAGTATACATAATAATATTATAATTGTCTATAGGCATTAAGCTATATGTAATTCGTTACCTATATAGACCTACAGCTATGGAACGTTCTATGTCAGGAATAATAATTGTTGTGTACACAACTGATTAATAATTATTAATTGTGTATAATTGGTGATTTATAAGAAAGTAGATTTATGATTACGATTTACTGCATTTTTCATAATTAGGTAGGTATATAATTCTGTGTATTAATTGTCGATTAAACTATTACCACTTACATATATCATATAATATATAAATATATTAACAGTGTGATAAATGAGAATTAAGATTAAAAAAACAGGTTTTAGAGCATACAAACTAAATTTTTTTTATTTCGTCACACTGAATTTTTTTTTATGCGTTCCTGATATTTTGCGCAACAAATCGGGGCGGTGAACTTTTACCTGAAAATGTATGATATTTTTTCAGATTTTATAACGAAATACCAAATATTAATAGGGAGCCAATGATTGTGTACAACATACAACAAATAGTGGACCGCCTTGATTAACATGTGCTAGCTGCGCATACTATAATATACAGCTGCAGGTGTATTTGTTTGCCGAGTGAAAGTGTGCGCGCACTTTACCCTAGGGGGCGTTATCGCGGGCGTTTCCGCGGCAGTTTGCGAAAAAAATTCAACACCTTACGACATTTTTCGTTGTTTTGTCGTCGTAAAAATCTCATAAAAGAACAAATTCAGCAATATTATATTATATTTTATCAATATGATATGCACAGTACACACATGCAGCTGTGGGTATGTTCGTCGTCGTCGGGTAACGACCACGCCCGTTGACTGCTTTACAGACCGCAAGACCGCAAACGTTGTCGTACTTTCCAATGTAATAGGTAATATCGTTATTAAAACCAATAATGGTTTTCGTTATTATTACCCGTTTGATCTCTGCGGGTGGATAATAAGCATCTAAGGACAATCATAAATTCGAAGTGCTCGACCCGGGGTTAGAAGCCGCAATGAGGCGGCGTTACAACGGGTCGTGGGGAAATTTATTGAGTCATCAATAAACGAATATTGTAATATCTATGTCATATTTTATGATTATTACATGCAAAACGCATTGATTTTCTACAAACCGTCATGTGATAATATTAGGTATAAACGACAACACATCAGGTACGATAGTAACATGGTTAAATACAAATTGGTACGTACAAATACGTAGGTGTCAGTTTTGTTATATCACGTTATCCAGAAATCGGGTTACCGATTGGTTATACCGATATTACGCCATTTGTGTATGTAATTTGTATTATTATTTATTAATTATTACTGTTATTATTATACAATTGTTAGCACGTATTGCGGCTGCTGCGGATGCCAGCGAACCTCGACAATTCGGGTTAACGAGTAGTTATTAATATTAAAATATATTTTATAATGCTACCCGTCACTTTAATGATAGTAATACTGTATTATGACTAAGTTAGGACTAGTTATGACGTTGTATTCCCCGTGATGAGTGCAATCGTCCGGTAAACTGTTCGAATCGTTGGACCGACATCGTGGTTGGATCGATGACGTGTACTATTATATAGAATATTATCGATCTCCATTGGTAATTACAAAGTTTACCATTATTGTTGCCTCTTTTTTGATTTATTAAGGTATACCCGTAGGGAGAGGTTATGTGTAGAAACATATTGTGGTGGTGGCAACGCTTAGATGAAAATGCAAACGATCTCAATCATTTAAACAGACATGTGACTGTAATATACCAGATGCACTTATTCAATCAGAAAAATTAACTAATATTAATAAAAGATAGCTGCATCTATTATGTTAGGTTCTCATTTAAACGATAGCGAAATATACTTAAAGCAACGAAGTTGTATGCATATTTGTTCATTTTTTTAAATGCAACATAGAAAAATTTAAATATTTATGAGTTACATCACACAATATAATGCGTAATTTCTTCAGTTCACAGTTAAAGTACGGTTATTTCGTTGTAAACATGGCATGTTAAGATTACCGAGTTGATTCGTTTACAAGTTACATTGCATTTTACACTATTTATACTTATTTCACTAATTTACGAGAGTAAAACGTATTTGTAAACGAGTAAAACTTAAATTTTATTACACATAAAATGTGTCGTTATAATATTATTATGAAATGTATTTTTTTGAGTTTTTGTATAGCTTTTGGTTTTATCTGTTTTACAGATCCAGTGGCCAAACATCACCGTCGGTAGCTGCTCATCAAACATACAGCGGTATACACATATTGCCAATTACCTAAGATCAACCGAAATGACACCTTTACAAACCACTACGACATCGGTTCTACGGTGTTCCGTCTTGACAGCCACTCTACTGCTATTGGTAGCGGTAGCCTCTGGTTTACCATCCGGCGCCAGGTCATCCGCCATACGTCCGGAGTCGACCGATGCCGCCGCTTCCCCGTTAGTGCCGAGTAGTTGGCAAGGGGTTTCAGCCGTCCAAGCTGAAGTGCCGGCAGAGCCCGCCGGAAGTGCCGTGGTGGTCAGGAAAAAAAGGACGTTACATAAACTCAAGCCTCTCATCGTGTTGCCGGTCAAAGTCGCGCTGGGTACTGGCGCCAAACTGGTGGCCGGGGCCAAGTTCGGAGCCAAAGCTGTCGGATTGGGCTCAAAGGCATTGGGCGTCGGTCTCGTTGGACTGAAAGCCGTCCATAAGGTCGCCAAAGTAACGGTGAAGGCGGCCACTGCTTTGGGCGTAAAGGCGGTGCTGCTCAACTTTTTGTTCCAGGTACAATAATTTATACATCATCCTCATGCGCATGCGTCAAGTTAGCGGCGTAGCTAGTGGATAGGTAAAAATGAAATGTCCAAACCACACTGTGACATTAATTGAAACTATAAATTAAAATACAGCAATATTTAATTACAAAAATGATTGGATATAGAACATAGTTTTCCGTATAAAACACTTTTATTATATAATACTATTTCTCCTACCTATACAATTTCTAGCTGCGCCATTCTTGTACAGACTCGGTCCACACTATATCGTTTGCATTCTTCCTTTGAAATATCGCAATGAAAAATGATCTTATCGGTTTATTTGTTTATTATTACGCGTCTGCAGAAAATCAATCAGGTGATCGACTTTAAGACCCGCCTATTGAGCAACCTTGACCAGCGCAACCGGCAGCAGAATGCACAATTTCTATCTCCAGTGTTGCCCCAATCCTCTTCGTCTTCGAAATCGGGATCTATCGGAAACAAGGTAAGCTTGCAGCGATTTACGAGATATATCATGTATTCATTATTAAAATGTGTATATAAGAGAAATAGCTATGATATACAAATGTATAATATTTTAATGCACATTATACATAGATAGAAAGCACGAGAGTGGATATAAGTGGTATTGCAGTATTGAAGGATTTTGTAGACTGCCTAAGTGGTATACAGTAGAATAATTTACAGTGGTAAAGAATGAAAAGGATGAGGAAGCGATTGATGTTGCGGTCAAGACTTTAGTGTAGGGTCACACCGATACATAAATTATAATGTACAAATTATGCGTATCATGATTACCGTTACAATTTGGAATCAAATCATGGTGAACAAAATGTTTTATGATAGAGCCCGAGATATGTGTTGCAGTGGTAGTTAGCAATGAGTAGTATATATACAGAAAGAGGAAAGTTGCTACCTCTTATTTATGTGATTTATGAATTACTATAATAAAATATATTTACAGTATATACTATATAGTTTATATATATTAAATACCACTTTATATACGGCACGCACTTCACAGTATTTTATACTCACATACCTATAGTAAATATAATATACAGTGGATTTTCAATAATTATTTTTAATGAAACAAATGTAATTTGAACACAAAATATTAAACAATATAACACTGACGTAATAGTTTGATTAAAAGTAATTATTAAATTTAATTGTGTTACAAATTTCAATATCATATGAGCCTAATTATCGTTAATCCGCTGTACACGTATATAAAAAAAACTTATAACCATGAGCACTTGTACAATTACACTAACCTTTTATATACTTGTACACTATATTTTAACAATCACCATCGGCACCAACACCAACTACACCAATAATAACCCACCCACACCTATACTTTCCGCCCTCGCAACATATAATTTATATGCTTGTAGAAGACAGTTACAGATCACCTAAATATACTGTAATTATTATAATATCATATAATATGTACATTGTACATATCATATAAATTTAATACGATTGATGTGTAATGGTTGTGAAATTTATATTTTACTATCATAAAATACTATATGACATAATATAGCCTATCCGTACATAAATATATAGCTACAAAATGTATCATATTATACGATGACGATTAAATTCAAAAATATTATGTAACTTAATCATATGAGTTTGTGACAATGGTAATGATGGTTACTGAAATACTACAATATATATCATATTCTCATATTCAAATATATATATATTATATATTCATATTTCATATATTATATATCCAAATATACGATGACGATGACGACGACGGTAAGTGATGATGACGAAATTTGTATTAGTTTTGTACGAATTTTATAATTCGCACATACGTATACGAATATTATACCTACAGGATTATGACAAGAAGAAAATTGTAACACAAAAAACTCCGACAAAAACAGACAAAAACACAACAATAAAAAACGGCGGCGACAGTTAAAATATATATTATAAACTAAAAAATTAAATACAAAATAGCTTCGATGGGAAGGCTACGACGAAGATTATAAACAGTACTGTCTACAACATACTGAACACATCATAATAATATTATTATAAACTTCTATACTTTATGCGGTATTACAATATGATATAACACATACATACACGTACATTATATACGACTACGTGATTTCATAATCGGATCTTGCCAGTAATTGATTCTCGATGAACAAAATTTACGAAACAACACATTTATAAATCAGCTAATGCATTCGAAGTAAAGTAGGTATTACAAATAATAAATAAGCACCTAAACATAAATTTAAAATATGTGTAAAACTCGTTTTCAAAATTTCTGTTTTTCTCTTTTGATAATGTAGTTGGTACGTTCTACTTTTCAGTTACATAACCAACATTAAATACATTTTTGAATTCGTCTGTAGCTGGGTATAATTGTACAGGGAAAACATACCTATACGTTATAGCGTTATATATCTATCGAGAAATCTACTTTATTTATTGCTCTATTAGTTATGACTAAAATACGACATCTAATTACAATTATAACGACGACAACTTTTTAAATGCACGTCGCGGTATGCATGTGCCGTGTGTGTCGTATGTGCGTGAACACTTGCGCGTGTAGGCATATCGGAGACTGTGTGTACTTGTGTGTGTAGCAAAAGGCGTAGGATATAATATTGTTTTTTTGTACGATAGTTGTAATAATAATAATAATATGATATTTAGTTCAGTGCTCGGGAATTCGGAAAAAAATGTAGGTACCTAGTGAATGATCCGTGTGGTAAACATTGGTTTATACCTCTTCTCGTGATTGCTCATAGTATTCATTATAATATCTAAGTCCGGAGTACTTAGTCTGTAGTATTCCCATGCCGACTATAGTATATAGAAATCTATTTTAATACCTATACGGCTATAGAGTATAAATAAATAAACGTAATAACATATTAATTACACTATTCCGGTGCTGATTGATTATTATTTGATAGCATGGTTATTGTGTATATGCTAGCTGATACAATTCCCTTTATTTTCCTTTATCCCCCTACGACATCATCGATATCGACAGTAATTGAAATTGTTTTCTACAGTTATTACTTATTATATTATCTACGGCCAAACGTCACGTTTTAAATACTAAACATTCGAATACAATATTAACCAAATCGAAGCGCTTCGATGAATGGAATAATATTAATGTGTACAAAATTACTGCAGTAGTTTTCCTCACTTGCTGGTGTAACCACATAACTGAATTCGGGCACTGAATTTATATTTATTCTATATTATTATATAATAAAATATAATATACTATGAATAACATCGAACGACGAATGTGTGTCTGTGTGCGTGCGTGTGTGTGTGTTTAGGACAACGCCACAGTCAACGTCGTCGGTGCCGTAGCTTCGGTCGACGCTTCTGCCCCTGCACCGGACTTCGTGGCTGCCCCTGATGCCCCGGGTTTCGTCACGAACGCGCCATCACCAGCATCAGCCTTTGTACCCGGATCAGACCTGATTGCTTCACCACCACCACCACCGTCACAGCCGGACTTTGATGGACCACCATCGGACTTCGTTGGAACCCCGACAAATTTTGATAGCGCTTCGTCAAGCTTTGGCGGCGCCTCTTCTGGATTTCCCGCCTTCCAGCCGAGCTTTGCCTCTGAACCTTCGGGCTTTGCCGCGACAAACGACGACGGATCACCATCGTCAGAGACGTCATTCTAAAAATATGTGTCCTCTTGTCATCGTCATCTCGTCGTCTCGTCGATCGCATTGACACTTGCCAGCCACACCGCCATAATATATGCCATAACCGTCATTTATATATATTATTCATCATCATATTATCATAATCATACATATATACACATATATATATATATATATATATATATATATATATATATATATATCTAAGTATAGTCATAATCATATATTATAGTCATAAATAGTAATACAAGTAAGTTGTTGAAGAGAACCTATAAGTCATAGGCGCAATTAAGGGAGACTTGGGGGTTATCATCTTCTTTATAAGTTATGCCATTAGTGAGCAACTAAAATAGTAAGGGGCTTCAGCATCCCTAGTTTTTCATTGAAATTGTGCCACTGGTATAGGTAGTACATAATGGTCGAGTCGTAAATATTTCATTAACTCGAGTTATCGCGGCCGTTCGACTGTATATACAACTACATGTTGGACGTAGATTAAATTCCATGTTGGTACTTCTAACTTTCTGTGTAATCACTTAAATAATTATCATCCGATTAAAAAGGAAAAGGAAAATTAGTTTGATTTTTGAAACTCTGGTCGATTACATAACTCAAATTAATTACGTCAAGGTACGGATTTAATTGTTAATATGTGTAGTGAAAATGTCATGTGACATTAAAACAAGTATACTCTTACGTGATATTATATAAACATTTTAAATTAAATTATTGTTTACGTATTTTTTTTTTATATTATATTATAAATAAATTATGGAGCCACATAAGTTCGAGTGTATAACGGATAATAAAAATTTTGTTTTATATAACATTACGTAATATTTAGGTATACTGTATCTATATGTACACAAATCTAAAATACACGTAAGTAAATTTAAAGTTTAACATAATCACACGTTTTATAAATTAAAATAAAACAGCATGCAGTAAGTACCTGCACTTACCTAATGAATAATAATTTGCGTAAATAGGCACACAGGACTAAGTGAGCATCTTATAATATTCCTGTGTTATATATATATATTATAATATAATACACCACGGAGGTTCAGTGATTATTACACTTCACTTTCATATACGTTAATAATTAATACGTTGTAATTATTTTTGTTGCAACATCCGATAATCTAGTGTACAATCACTCGTCTCTTCTTCATCACCATCGTTTTCATAATTTTCATAACTTAACCACGCGTGTTGTTTGCAGAATTTTTAACAGTCATTTCATCACACTATTATCATTATAATATTATAAAAACCATTATCGTTAGAATGATTTTTAATTTCCATCGTCATCTTACATCGTTATTGTCAGTCAATGACCATTTCACCGACCAATCATCGTCATATTATATGTATTTAGTATCATCAATTCATCATCCATGAGTGTCATATAAAAAAATTATTATTATTATACATATTAGTTGGACACATAGACATATAGTCTTACTTAGGTTAGGGTCATCTATTTAGGTTTTAGTTAGTCTTAGTAGTCAGTAGGTAACTGTTGTCTCTTGTTTGTTGGTATATTATTTATTACCTACTATAGTCGTCGTGAGATTATTTGTATCAAAAATACCTAGGTACTATGACTAGCTCGATAAATTTATATAACATTAATAACAATAAAACAACTGGTTTCTGATTGTTACACAATAATAATTTTTTATAATCGATGAAACGACAATGAGACATATTGGAGCGCCTGCGAATTTGTCTTGGCGCTGTAAGCCGCCATGTCACTTATTTAACCTAGGTACTATATTAGTACTTGTATTAATATTATTCTCAGTGACTCAGTGTACTTAAAATCGTATCTGTCATTGGTATTTAAAGTATAACTTAAAATGTATAAGTACTTAAGTACTTACAAACGGTCTAATACTCTAATGTAATTTCTAAAATCATTAACTTATCTTGTTTTTGGATTCTGTTAGATTTTTATCTTTTGAATACTATACACAATATACCCATAGAATTTATTTTGTCAGTAATTTAAAACATTCTACAAGTTTTTCAGAACCTGGCACTAAAATAAATCCAGAATATTTTAATCTTAATATTGTTATTAAATGACAATATTTGAACGGGGTTGTATCTATAAAAAATTACATTAAACCTGAAAATTAACATAATATTTTCTGTTTGCTATAAAAAATTAACAATATAAACTATTAATTTTTCAGTATTCAATTCTTTAATTCTATACCCTCATAATTTATAGAAGTATATCGTCGATATCAATATTGTTATAGTTATTATAGATTATTGAATGTACCTAGGACCAAGGAACATAGTTGATAGTTGTAAACTTAAAAGTTATATAGGGTGGGTGTTTAAGTTATAATTACTAATAGTCAATAAAAATATTTAAAAAAACATAGTTCTTACTATTTTATAGCCAATTATATTTATTAACAGGCGTATTACACTACCTACTATACGTCCATATTGCAGTAGACGTATATTATTGTAGAATGAAGATGATTATTTAACATTAACTACCTACTCTAGTACACGATAATGTATAGTATAACAATTTCTTACACTTACGTTCTTTACTTGTTATTAAAATTCATTCGGTACCTACCTACGTTACATCTAATAAATGTTGATCGTCAATCCTCCAATTATATTTAATTTTTAGATATATTAGAATCAAAGACTAAATATTTATTATTTTTAAAATATATCATTACTTATACAGTTCACCCTTTAGCCCTTGTTTACTCTGTCTGTATAAAATATGCGTATAAAGTTACCCCATTGTAACATTTAAGTGATATAATTTAATATTATAGTTGATTAATCAAAATTACATTAATATACTGTATTTTGTGTGTATACAGAAATCCCTCGTTATCCGCGGATGTTAGGTTCTAGTTAAGTTGCGTGGATAACAAAACCGCGGATAACGAGGGATTACTGTACTTATATATTATTATATTTGTGGTGATATTCATATACTCATTTATGTATTTTAATAAATAAAAATAAATATACGATCATTTAAGGTTATATAATTTGTATTATTATTATCATCGTCATGAAGTAGACAACTTGATACGTATTGTTCTAATTCCCACACAATGTCCTAGTTATTTTTACCATGATATGTCATCAATCATTATCCGTCGTTTTAAATGTCAGATACCAATCATAAATAGAAATAATATTTCAGCTGAATACACGAGTCACGTTGCAGACTTTCAGTTATCGTATAATATGATATTAACGTTCTGTTCGGTTGTTGATAACTATTACAGATTGCTTATATCAGCTCACAACACATACAATACTAAATTGTTGAGTTAAGTGCTTATGACAAATGCTAAGGATATCGGTAGGTGCCACGGTTTTGTTAAAAAAAATCAATGAAATATGGAAAACAGAAAATAGACTTGTATAGCATCGTCGAAACCTATAGATAACTGCTTAATAATTTAAATTACTTATGCCGGTTTACATGATTAATGTATTAATTTAATGGTTCAATAAGATTTAATGGGCCAATTATGGCCCACTAAACAATGTTTAAATTACCATTTGCTCACTATTAATTCATTAAATGTTTAGTGATAATGTTCATGCAACCTGACATCAGTCTTTCACAATAATGCCGATAAATAATTTCTCTCAATATTTATATATTTTAATTCATAAAAAAACCTATGCTCTACATTACATTACAAACAATTTTATTTTAAACACATATTGAAAAAAAACATTTTTTCGATTTGAATCGTAATATAAATGTAGAGTGATATTGTTCTCAGACCATTGGGTTTACATCGCAGATCTTTAGTTTTCCATATCTCGTTAATAATTTTTAACTTTTTTATGCTATTATCAAATTATATTTTTTATTATTTTATTATTTTTATTATTAACATTATTTACCGAATAGGTTATATAAAAACTTAACTATGATTCAAAGAAATATTATGAAAATCGTATTATTTATATATTTTGTAACACGGTGGGACATTGCAGGAAGACGACGACTTTTTGGCATCGGTACCTGGCACGGGTGACCAACAAGTTTTGGCACAAGAACAGACAAAATCTTCAGCCGCAGCACCGGCGGTGGCGCCGCTGGAAGACGATAGTGAGGTGACATTCGATGCCAACAAAGTCACTCTTCAGGTTCCTGACAGGCTGTTCGGTCCCAGTTTCACAGCTGTCAACGGCATATCACAAGCCATCGGCAACGTCATACAGGTACTATATCATATACGCCATACATTATACAGCGATTATATTATTTGTTTTGGGTATCTACACGGATTTAAACTTAACGTGTATACTTTTTTAAACTTTCAAGATTCATTAGTCAATTTAATTTGAGTTGAGTTCAATACAAATATATAATAACGAAGTTATTACTAGATCACTGACTATACAAAATTAAACTATAAACTGCAGCAAATAAAATGATGGTACCTAGTATTAGGTTCATAAGGTGATAAAAAAAAAATATATTGTACTAACTCAAATCTATGACGCTGAATTTAATCAGGAATATTTGTTCTGGTCAATCATTTTTTAGAGAAAAATGTTATGGTTCTGATGGTATATTTAACACATTTGTGCTAATTTTTAATTAGGACGGTTTTATTCTAGAGGTGTGATATATTGTACATACCTATAATAATTGCCAAAAATTAGAAACGTGAACTTTTGACAAGAGAAAAAGTATTTGGTCGAAAATAAGTGAAATTCAATTTTGTATATGAACTCTGCAACGTAATATGAAATATGCGATGAAATGGAAGCCCTACCTATATTAGAAATCGAAAACTTAGGAATACCATACAATTCACAGAAATTGTTAAAAAACAATGTAATATTATAATGGTCAGCCAGTCTATATAAGATACGCAACGGCATACGTAGACTTAAATGTATAGCTGTACTCGAAGAGCCATTACATGTGGCCCATGTGGGTAAGGCAATTTAGGTCTTTTAGTTTTAACTTGTAATTAATTATTTTATAGATACACATTTGAGTATACAAATAATATTTAGCTTACAACTATTATAACTGATTAAGTGAGTAAGAATTTAGACAGATAGAAGTATATTGAGGTACTGCCTTAGTGTCTAATAACTTACTAAAATGGCACAATATCTGCATAACTTTACGTTGGTTGAATATAACTTTCGATAAACAGAATAATAAAGGTACCATCCAGACAGTTTAATCTTTTACATTTTCATAAAAAGTACGTAAACAACTGACTAAAGTGTAGGCAGTTCCTGTGGTTTAATTTAAAAAAAAAATAAAGATGTTTGAATAAACAAATAAATTTATTTGGCCAAAGTACTTTTTCATATTGCAAATTATTATTTAACTATTAATTATTAACTATTAAAAGTTTACATTTTTGAAATTCCAAACGGTTATTACCTAAAACTACTAATTAGCTAAAATTAAAAAATATCTTTACTTATGTAGATTGCAGAGTAAACGTGTTTATGGATTTGAAAAATGTATCTGACGTGGCCAGTTTTGTGATATAAATTATTATCCACATACTAACGATTGATAATTATCTTCTTGACTACTAGGTATATACCAAACAATAGTCAATAATAAACCATGTCTGTACGGAATGAAATAAATTCTAATACTTACATAGATCCTTAAAAATGACATGTTTGTCACACATGACAAATGCCACACATCATGACGTGTTGTCTCCGTCTTATTAACATAACACATTTATGATCAGCATTCAGCAGAACATTTGCCGGTTTTGCTAAACAAAAATTTGATGTTGTACATTTCACATTTGTAAGACATGGAGAAATGACAACACGTCATACAGGTTATCTTCTTGATTATATTGTCCTCACTGTCATGTATAAAAACAATTATCTTTTTACAGTTTTATATATAATATGTATTGTATATTATTTTATTACCATATTAAAATTTTCGTTGTTGTCGTACAGAATGCAGCTGGAAGACTGGCGCGGCTCGTGGACGCCATCAAGGCGGCCATTTGGCGCAAAGCAGCTGGCGTCTCATCCATCAGCAATTCGAGCGGAAGCTTTGGTGGCAATGGAGGTTCTTCAGATGCGTTGACGGCCAACAGAGGATCTCGAGACGCAGCGGCTGACCTGCAGAACGACGACGGATTAGACCTAGACCCGCTTGACGAGCCCGTGTCCTCGCCGTCAGCGTCGCCCAAGAAACTTGATGCGACCGATTTAGGTGCAGGTACCACTAATGCAGGTAGTGGAAGCAACAAGTGATACTGCCGTGGTGAAGTTGTACAACAGTCGTCATATGTTAGCTGTCTCTCTGTTGGGATAATAATATTTAAAGTTGTTACCGAAAAATAACATTATTATAACATCGTCCGTCCACGTATCGAGCGATGTGTGAATATTAAGATGTATGTATATTGTATAGGGCGAACGTCAACTAAACGGTTGATATTATTATTAAAAACTTGTTAAAATATTATGATTTACGATACCTATCTTTGGTTTCACCTTACGCTTCATGAGTATAACTTCATTATAACTCCCGTCTTGCATGATGATCGAGTATCATTGATTTCATAATTTATATTACCTACTATCGTACAGGCGCGCATACAATAAGGGTGGGGGACCCAAAATATTTTTATAAAAAAATGTTTTTAGTAGGTATTATCCACATGGATCTTCATGATTTTGTATAAAGACCAACAAGTCAATCATAATGTTTTAAAAATAAATTAATAATATTATGTTTATTAACGATAATAATGTATATTTTTTTTAAAGTATTAATACCCCTCTACCCCGAAATTGTTTCCTTTATAATCGCCTAAGAATACAAAATATAATATTTATTGATTAGATCTTATTTTTAAAATGAATTTAGGATTGTACGCTTTTTTATACAAATTTCGATAATTTTATTTAAAACATATGGTGATATTTACCGACAATTGATGTTTGAAATAATCACTCTGTGCATTTTTATATGTAGACGTACTATAATAGTATAATACCGTATAAAAAATTTGCATAGTAGACCTAAACGTAGTTTATATTTTAAATGTAAGAGGGGTCTTTTTTGTTGTGAATAATTTTAATTTATATATATAAATATTACATATGTTATACTATTGTTGTATTTTAAACGATAATCAAAACTAAACGAGAAAAATGTAGTGTCACCTATAGCCTAATATACGGGGAATATGTACCTACTATTATTGCCATGTGACATATGTATATTATCATACACTATAAATAGCAAATAATTATATTAACTTTATAGAAAGGTATATCGTACATGTTCTTAAATATTGTAGTATAAAATATTAAAATACCAATAAGCTTAGCTGTAAACATATTTTGTCAGCTAATGTATATCGTCAACATTTTGTTGTTGCACACGTCCTCATATTGAACATTATTATTATAACAGCTAATTTTTTTCACAGATTGTTGCATTTTTATATTATAATGATATTTTATAGTTTTGTACCTATATTGGGTATAATAAGGCCTGTAATCAATTGTATTTATAAACTAGTAGATTTTTATGAATAAAGTGTTTACCTATAACTAATAATGTATGTGTGCAAAAATACACGTTATTTTAATCAATTGCGAATTGTATTGTTGTTAGTTATTATTCATCATTAACTATTTTTATTTTTATACTAACTCGTGGAAAGAAAATGACTAAGTTAAATCATAATATATCAAATAAAAGTTAGGTTACTAGGCATATTTATGACTAGAGACCGGAATTGTATGCATTTGCATATTCATACTGAGTGTATGCTCTTATACGAGGCTGTGATTCAGACCTAACTGATTCCATAGATTAAATTTAATTTTGCATATAATTGGCAAAACTACTGGATGGATCTGGCTGAAATTTTTAGGATGGATTAATATTATAATTTCACCGAGCAATATGAAGGAATTTTTGGAAAATCAACCTCTAAAAAAGGAATTAAGGGGTTGTAAGAATACATCAGTGGTGCCATCTACCAAGCAATATCTAATCTTTTGTTTATAAATGGTTGCTATGTTATTATTATTATTACTTATCAACTTAAACAAGAGGACACTTTCCTTTATATTTATAGATGATACATTTTCCAAAAAAAGGAGGGGTCCTTGAATGATTTCGATTTGGACCAGGTATGCCCAATCTCCCGGGGATGTGCTCAACAGGGATTTTAAGATTTACGATGGACAATTTAGTTTTTAAATCTTGCTATTGATTATAGGAGAAATAATTAGTAGAAATAATTATTTATTATTTTAATGGTTGCCAAACGTTAATCGTGCAGATCAGGTACAAGCATGCATCAAATCGAATTTTTACACACATATCCGCTCATCGGCGTTGTGCGCTATCCGACGTAGTCGGATTGCCTACCAGAGTGGCTGAGTTGCACTTACTGCAGCGAGTTACGCACAAAAGGAGTTGAATAATCACAATTTTTTTAAGAGTTGTCATATTTTACAGGCAGCGAAGTGCATGGGATCAACTAGAGTATTATAAAATATGTTGACTACTATAAACACGAAGCTAACACTAGTTTTTTTAGCAAATACATATTTTAACTTTCTTCCTTTTTACAACAAATATTTTATTTGTTATTGATTTGTCTAGGTTGTTTAATCTTATACAAATTATTGTACGTACCAAACAATTAATCACCTCCACAATAAATCTGTGACTTTTTTTACTATCCCTGAAATGTAATTATTTTCGATTATATATTTTATAATCTTTTATATCCTTATCGACCGTATATTCGATATTTTCTACGTCATATAGTCTTGATCCAAAATTTTCGCCCAAGAAAGTCTTAACGTAGTTGCAGGTACATTTTCCCAAGCATTACATACTGTAAAAATGGCATCTTTTATGGTCCACGTTTTCAAAAGTTTTTTCATCGAATCATAACAATTTTCTTGCTAAAGATAACAGAGAAATATATTTTTGTACCTTCGTTTCAAACAGGAAGTCATGCCTTGATCCATTGGTTGTATTATGGAAGTTACGTTAGGTGGTAGATAGTAGACAAACATTTGACCATTCGGGGTTTTTAGGGTAGATTCTGAGGGGTGTGAAAGAGAATTATCAAGTAGAAAAACAGCTCTTTTTGGTATTCCTTTTTCATTCTGAAATTTTTGTACAGATGGTACTAAAACGTTGAAAAACCATACACTAAAAATAACCTGGTTCATCCAAGCTTTTGAGTGGTGGTAATAGTCACAGGGTAAATATTTAATTTCTGTCCCTTTAAAAGATCTTGGTTTTATAGCTTTCCCAATAACAGTTAGTTTGATCTTATGTGAACCGGTCGCATTTGAACACTTCATGATAGTAAGTCGTTCTTTAGTAGATTTATGTCCAGGAGCTGATTTTTCAGTTTGCACAGCAAGTGTTTTTGAAGGTAGAATTAGACCTGATTCATCTGCGTTGTACACTTAGTAAGGGGAAAAGTTCAATTTTGAGAGGAATGAAATGAATTCGTCATTGAATAATATTGCAGCAGTAAAATCTCCACTCAGGCTTTCGCCTTGAATGTCCAACTGACTTGCCATGACGAGTTTTGAACCTAAATAACCAGCCTTGTGAAGAATTAAATGTTCCCTCAATTTTCAAATGTTCATGATACCATTTTGCTTTTTCACAAACCATTGGCCCAGAAATCGGTATGCTTTCATACGCTTCTGTTTAAAAAATTCAAAAAGAGTAGATTCCATATCAGATAATGATGACTTTTTCATAGTTTTTTTCTTCTTAGCTGATACTTCTGCACAAGATATGAACTTGAAAATTTAATTTTTTTGTTTGATTAAGTCACGAACTGTATGTTGACCCACGCCGAACTCATTTGCAAGTTTTTGAACACTTTCACCATGATCTACAGCCTGGTTAATAATCAATACTTTTTTTGTCTAGAGAAAGAACGACACGTTTTCGTTTAGCACTCATTATTAACCGCACGTTACGTTCGGCGATAGCGAAAGACAAAAGCAAACTGAAGGTGATTCGATAAATATAATAATCGATGCACAATATTGCTTATCTTCATATTATTATCGTCAAAAATGTCATTAATACGATTGTCGATATCGTGGATTAAGTACAATGTTCGATTATAACTACATATATATCTACAGTCCATACTTATTTTTAAATTTTCGGAAGATTGAGCACGGTTAATCGCAAAACGGATAATCGAGGTTCTACTGTATTAATATTTAATTAAGTTTATATACTTACACATGTCTTGTAACAGTTTTAGTTAAAATCTAAAATGTTATACATAAAATAACTTTTTTGTATTAAATGAAATACCGTAATTTGGGGTGAATAGGAACGATTATAACGGTTTTTTTTATAGATTACGAGCAGAATTTTTATGATATCGATGTCACCAAAACTGTTTTAGAAAAATCACATATATAGAAATATATAATATACCATAAAGAAAGTTAATGTTAAAAAGTTTTTTTCCAGCCAACACAAATCAACAGGTTCAGGATACATAAAAAATTTGCCTGAATCAACTTTTGTTGGATAATATTTAAAAGAATTTGCATATCCTTTTTCCTCTTTCACAGACATAATTTTACCAATAAAAAGTGTGTTTTTGGATGAACACTCTTTGGATTCTTCAGAATTTGTAAAATCGCCAACAATCCAGTCATTAAATTTCAAATCTGTAAACGATTGTACTCCTAATGGTAACTTTTTGAAATTTCTAAGTTCAGTTTCAGTGTCGGATCCTACACGGCTTACGTCGTCATCGAGTTGACCTAGATATATTATTTTCCACATTAACTGCATTTTCCATTGCATTAACCCATTCACTGTCTTCGGTATAACTTTTATTAGAATAACTACTTTCGTCTTCTTCACAAGGTACTTTGACACTTTGGCCAGGTTGGCCATCAATATGTCGTGTTTTTTTCATGGTACGACATTTCGTCATTTTTATCTGCCAAAGCAGCGTCGATTTGTTCTGTGCTATATTGGGTATAGGGTTTTTGGCGAATGGTTCTAGTATAATTTCGTGGCTATCTACTCAGTGAAAGATGTAGGCAGGTAGGTATCAATGCCTACTATCCTGAATTTAACGTGGATAAAATATTTAAAAATATATTATTTATCATATAAAAATAATTATATTTAGGTGCGTATTAATTATATGTATTTATTTCAAGTGTTACGATTCACCCAATTATATCTAAGAACCATGACTAATCAAATTCAATTGCCTATATCTTCAAAATGTATGACGCGATTTTTATGAAAAGAACATAAAAACTCATTAATATATGTGTTAAAATGAAATATAGTGTTCAAACATATTTACCTTCAGTTTTTACACGCAGAGTTGACGAAGTTTTTCAGCACCACACAAATCCCGAAAAAAATCAGGTTTTGATAATAAACTATCAGTGATAACAAAATTGGATTATCACATATTGTACTAGTGTCAATATATTCCAAACGTTGTCAGGAAAAATATTCCGGTGAAATCGGTTATCATCAAAACAATTATTTATTTCATAAATAAGTGTCCTAAAGCAAGAGTAAGTACGTAATACTATGTAGATGTCTAAAATATATGACCTGTTTATTGCACGGTGGGATTTCCACTGTCCCACCTTTTGGTAACTTCCCAAGTTTTTAAGTTATTTTTGTTTTTTTTTCTAAAATATATATTTGGACATATTTCTAATACTAAGCAGTAACGAAAAAAAAAATGTATAAAAATGTATTTGTCTGTACAACAAGGGTGTAGAACATATTCAAAATCTCGTGCATGAAAGAGTTAATTCAGAAGTAAGTTGTAATACATTTCTGAAATATGAATGTGAAAATTACAGAGTGATACAATTAAAGTGCCACAGTACGTATTTTTGGGAAAATATAATAGATAAGACGGTAAGAAATGAGACAGTTACTGGGCACGACCCGTTTGGACCAATTTTTCTAAAACATAGCTCGTTTGACCAATTTTGAAGACCCGTTTGAACTAAAAAATATTACTTTTATACAACTCGTTTGGACCAGCATTTTCCTTCCCATTTTATTTTTAACAGGCTTAGGACTGTCTTAGGCATGATTAAAAATACTGTTTCTTATTTTTATTATTATTATTGTTTTTTATATAATAATATCAAATAAGTATGATTACTTCGTCTTAAAGATAAAAATATTAAAAAATAAATAGGTACGAGTCGAAACGAGTCAACTGAATTACGAAAATATATTTTTTTTATGAACTATTTAAATTCGAGCTGCTTGAAACATTTGTCCAATAATCTTCAAATACGTCAATTGAGATATCTCACCATTTTTATATTGTGCCCATCGTGCATGTAGTATGTTGTGTTTTTTAAGTGTGTCATTTCTTTGAACATTAGTTTTATTATTTGAAATTGATGATATTTTCAGCATAGTTTAAACTTGGAAATCTTTAAGAACGTCAATTACTTGGAAAATGTTTGGATGGGGTGTATAAAATTGTGAATTATAGTGAGAGTGAAACGATTCAGGACCATTTGTTGTACATGGTGAATCGGAAGGTTCTGCTGCCCAAATAGAAGGATTAAACTCTGCATCTTCTAATACGTAATAATTTAAAACATAGTCAGCAAAGTGAGTGACGTGTTCGATATCGGGAGCAATAGACATCAATTGAGCATACCCATATCCAACTTCAGATAGTGGTAAAAAGCTAACCCATAAAAATATCTTAACCAATTTCCAACTTCTGAGTTTTCTTCTTTGTATATACTATGTAAATAATAATGTTTTTGAATTTTGCGATAAAAACTTTGGCTTAAATGAAAAAAGCAGCACACAATTTTACAATTAGGAAATGTATTTACAACAGCACAACGGCAGGTTTTTCAAAATCTGCATGGACATTTTTTACATCTAGTTCTTTGCCAGTTAAATGTTTACATAATAATTTTATTTCATTCCACATATATTGGTACATTTCTAAGTTTTTGAATGGAAGTAAACAATAAATTACAGGAATGTAAAATTTATTTACATACACATGAATTGTATATAGCTGAAGAAAGAATTTAGGTGCATAACGAAATGTACCATCTCCAAAAACATGTGTGCTATCACTCAACAGATTTAGATTTGCTTTGCAGGTGAATAATATAAAATTTTTATCCGAAGAAATATGACAAAATTTTTCATCGTTGAATTTTGTAATATTTTCTCTTTCTGCCGAAAGTATATCAATTGTATTTTCTAATGTTTGTGGTAACGTCGGAAATAATTTTTTACGGTTACAATATAATGATTTACGCACTAACCTTAAACTAGAATATTCAATATCTGTATCAAATCCACTTTGACGTATTTCTATTAAAATAATTTTGTTTGGTTTGGTATGCAGGTCTTCTGTCCCCTTTCATTTTACAGCCGTAGTTCTAATGATGTCCAATTTGATCGAATTATCTTTTAGAGAAGGATGATTGTGAGGACAATTTTTGGTTTCAATTATTTCATTTAACTTATCATTAACGATAATAGTCACGTTGCATGAACGATTTGTACACCGAAAATGAATATTAATATTCATTAAAATATTATATTTACTGAGTTTAAAATTATCAACAGTTATACACGTATTACCTCGTTTTGTTTGGAAAACATTTTCGATTTGGATATCCATTTTAACTACACGAATATTAAGAGTGCACTAACTGATATTGAAAATACTAATACTAACCTAGTATGATATGAGATATAGGAACGGGGAAAACCCGTTTGGGCGCAGTATAAATAATTTACCTGATAATTGTTAACACGTTTGGGCGCATATAATGAAAACACCTTTGGGCACAATAGGTATTGCCATAGGCGTATGCAAATGCACCACCTGCGGAAACTTGAAAACTATTTTTTTATTCAAATATGTAACTATTAGTATATCTTTTGTAATTAATCAATTTAAAAAATAAAAATTATATCTAAACTTTGTTTTCTTATTAGTTATCAATAAATCTTTAAGGGCCGAAACAGACGACCGGATTTTGCCGGCCGGCGTTTCTGCCGTCCGGTCGATGTACCCACTAGGGTCCACCGGTCGGCGAATAATATTATTATTAATTATGGTATATTACAATATTATTTTAAAAACCCGGTAGAGTTAATAAAATATTTTTCGGTTTCAGCACTTTTTGAAAAATTATAATACGTACTTATTCGTTTAAATTTTAAGCTTGTGCAGTGTTACATTTTGGAAATGCTGTACCTTGTACACCAAATATAAAATGAAATAATTTTAAAATTAGACAAGAGTTTGAAATAAAGTGAATATTTTTCATTCGAGCTCCGTCTGTTGGTTGAGTGTGTCGTGTTCAGTTTAAGTTTTAAAAATGGATTCAACAACTCTAGCGTTAATTGCACTTCAGTTTTTAAAAAAGAAAAGAGGAAAATTCAAAATCGTCGTTGGTGGGTACATCCTGTATTAGCTAGGAGAATGGATCAAGGACAATTTATAGTAACCTATAATGAACTAAGAACTAATGAAGGTATGAGTATAATTATTTTTTTTTCTTAATAAATAATAAATTATTGCTTTTTAGATGAATTTTTTAGTTACACTCGAATGACAATGTCAACATTTGATGAACTATACAGTTTGTTGAAAACAAATTTAACCAAACAAACGACTGATATGCGAGTTCCTATTGGTCCAAAGGAACGTCTATGTATAGCAAAGGTAGGTAGTGTATATTATGAGTTTATTTATTTATATGTTATACTTTTTACACTAGTCTCATTTATCACACTTCATACATTTTTATGATAATTTAGAATTTTTTTTAAGTAATTAAAACATTTTCATAATATAATGTATAAATTAAATTTTTTGCGGCTGTAACAGTCTATATTAAGATATCTAAATTAATATATTAAGATTAATATTAAGTTAAAAACATGAAATATAATATATTATTATACCTCCATAATACATATTATATCTAGCACAAATCTATATAAAAATATATTCCGCAGTAGTAATTATACAAGTAGGTACAATTAGATAAAAGTAGTAGTAAAATTTAATTAACACACATTTCTATTATATTATAAATGAATTTTAATGTTATTAAATAATTTATTTTATACTAAAATCAAATCATATAATAAATAACAAATAAAATAACAAATAATAATAGTTAAAAAAATTTTTAACACTTAGATATTGAATATTTAGTTAAATAATAAATTATATCATTATTTTTGATACAAATATAAGTAAATAGTGATAACTATAATAGCCTATTCCTTGGGCTTAACTTCTTCAGCTTTCCATGCTGAACTAAAAAATAAAACTTAAAAAAATTAGTACTTAAGTTGTTATAAACTCGAAAAGAAAAGTTAGCTTAACTAAAAATATTGTGAATATGTGTAGAAAGAGTGGAAGACAGATTTTGTGGAGAACTTTGTATATTAGGTTGTGGCAATAAATCGGTTGGAGTCTGTGGTATATGATCATGCCCCTGCCCCATAGTGCCTGATGTTGCAATTGTGTATAATTGATTATATTGTGGTTCTTGTGGAAATAATTGGGATGTACTTGGCTGTGTTCCGGTGAAATTTTGACTATAGTGCTGTGAAGAATTTCTATAGTTTGGAGGTACCTGGTTGTAGTCTGATGTATGGAGTAGCTGTTGAGGTTGATGAATAAACTGAGAATAATTGTCATCGTGTTCTAACAGACGATGCTGATAATACCGTGGTACACCGCTGCTGTCTGATTGTGGTCCAGATTGGGGTAATTGTTGATACTTACTTATAAGTAAGTTTATTTCAGCTTTAAGGTTCAATTTATGTTGCCAAGGAACTCTTTTAATTTCAGGAACAAGGGACATGGAAAAATGATAATCTTCATCCTCAGATTTAGATTTTTATTTAATGAAGTCCAAAATACTTTGAGCTTCATCATCTACTTTATGATTAGTTTAGGATTTTTTTTTTCTTGAATATGTATTCGTTTCGGAATTTTCGATAGATTAACTATATTAATTTTCAATCATAGAGTGGACTGATGATATTGAATTATCATTGTCTTCCTGGGTATAATTGGAATCCATTCTAAAAAAAATAAGTAAGACATTTTGTAGGATAATATTAAACATAGTAAATTATATAATAATATTGTTAGCTGGTTGTTTATGTTGTAAAATATGATTTATTTAAAGAACTAGCACAATCTGTGAATTAATATAATATAATGTAAATGAGAATGTTATACTTACTCTCTTTGTTCAAAAGTGGAATCCAAAAAAGCTAAAAAGTCTGCAAATAAATATTTTTTTATTTTCTTTGCACCTGCGCCGGAACTTTGTTTCGTCTTACGTTTGTACTTCCTATACGAGTCACGTAAATTTCCCCATTTTTTCCTCATGTCTGTTTTTGCATATACGTTAATAAGCATAAATAAATAAGTTAAAATAAGTAACTCTAAGTGCCACAGTAGCAACCCGTGCTCAAATAAATAAATATAACTACTTTTGAATATTATAAAACCAAAAAAACAAATTCAAATTACTATGTATACTAATATTCATCTAATAAATAACAATTAATTAGTTAATTTAATATTTATAATTATATTGTACTAAATTTATTTAATTGTATTGTTTTAAACATGGTAGCATACATTGCCCTTCAAGGATTCGGTCATTGCACACAATGTCCGAGCAATGTGTTTTATTTTCACTTTAACCACTAAAGTTGGGCATTGTACACAATGCACAGGCACTGTGCACAATGCCCAACTACCTCACCTTGCCCGTAACATATACATTTTTACCAGCAAAATAATTCTCATAATTGAGAAAAATTTTGTAAAAATTAGAACTTTTAGTTAGAAAAAAATAAAGAATGCATTTCAATTTTCATTAATTGGAGTGATTTTTTTTTTTTTTTTTTTAGGTATTTAGCTACGGGTTGTTCATTTTCTGAACTTCGTGTGAATTTTAAAGTCGGTGCAAGTACCGCCCGTGGCATAGTTTTAGATACATGCAAAATAATTTGGCAAAAAATGAAGGCTTCGTGCATGCTAGAATTAAAAAAAAAAGATTGGGTAGAAGTTGCGGAGATATACAAAAAAAAAGCTAATTTTCCCCATTGCCTCGGAGCTATCGACGGGAAACATATTCGGATTAGAAAACCTAGCAATACGGGATCACAATATTTTAATTATAAAAACTATTTCTCAATTGTACTAATGGCAGTTGTCGACGCCAATTATAAATTTTTAGCTGTTGATATTGGTGCATACGGCAAAGGCTCAGATTCATTAGTATTTCAAGATAGTAATTTTGGTCAAAGACTTCAACGTGATGAACTAGACCTACCACAAGCATCCATCATTGATGGTTACAATGGGCCCGTTTTTCCATATGTGTTTTTAGCCGACGAAGCTTTTCCTTTATCTGACCGAATAATGAGACCATATGGTGGTCATAATTTATCTGTACACCAGCGTATTTATAATTACCGGTTAAGTAGGGGTAGACGTTTTGTTGAATGTGCATTTGGCATATTAGCCAACAAATGGCGATTATTCCATACGCCAATCACATTGGAACCAGAAAATGTTACACACGTGGTTAAAGCCGCATGTGTTCTACATAATTTTATAAGGGTACGTGATGATGTACATTTTGAAGATGCAACATCATATCAAGATTTCCATGATGTGGAGTTTATAAATGGTACACAGAGACATGGAAGAACAGTCCGCGATAATTTCGCAACATATATTATGAGCCCTGAAGGGGAACTTCCATGGCAAATGTCAAAAATTTAAAATATTGTAACATAGGTATATTTACATTATTTTTTTTTTTTTTTAATTTGAGTTAAAGTATTATTCCGTGTGTTCATTCATATTATTTTATATATATTTTACTGTGACCCGGCAAGGGTCCACCGGTTTTTTGACGGCCGGTCGCCGTGCTCCTCCAAGCCTGGTCGCCGGTCGAAAAATATGCCGGAGCCGGCGAACTGAGCGAACTGACGGGCCGGCGAAAAACGTCACTGTCTGTTTACCACTATCTAACTCTATATAAAAAAAAACCGGACGGCAGACGCCGGCCGGCAAAATCCGGTCGTCTGTTTGGGCCCTAACTCCGGCCATACGCCGTATTGAAATTTAGTTAGTGTAAATTTATGTTTCTCATAAATATAATATTAAAACTTAAAAGTAATAAAGCAATTAATAAATGTTATTGGCATGGTGGTAAAAATAGTAGTGAATACTGAATAGTGATAAATTGTAAAATAGGAATGCACCACCTGCACGCCTATATGGTTATTGCAACTATAGTAATCGAAAGTATATTAAAAATTAATCTAATCTAATAAGTAGGTACTTAATCGTTTGATCTGTAGACTATAATACTATTGGAAAATACCACACCATATAAATCTATAGATATTTATCTACTATAGTACAGATACCGAGGATGCCGTTTGATAATTTATAATCGTTGCAGTGTATTGAGCTCTCGTGTGTGGATAACGTGTTTCAACATTTAACGCTACAGTAAAGTTTAGTTTTTCAACGTGTTTTAGTGGTTTTTTTGTTTGGATAGACAGTATGGAATTAAAAATCGATGACAAATTTGAAACTCGAAAAGGTAATTTATGTGTTATAATTGACGGCTATAAATTTAGCAAAAGTAGGGAAATGAAAGACGAAAATATTTATTTTAGATGTAGGTACTAATCATAATTGTAAATCAAGTGTAGTAATTTGTAAATACATTAAGCAAATAATTTCGGTTAATAATGAGCACAATCATCCACCTATTTCGAACAGTATTATTAATCGTCAAAAATTAACATCTACATTAAAAAGAAAAGCTACTTCAGATATTTTTAATAGACCTAATAAAATTATACGTCAAACATTACAGACGACTGTTGTTGATATGCCTCTCTTGATATTCGTCTCTTTAGAAAATCTATGTATGAAGCTAGAATGAAAAAAATACCAACCCTTCTAAAAAATATTGTGGAAGCTACAGAACAAATGTATAACCATAGCACAGAATTGAAACAAAGTAATGGAGAGCAGTTTTGTTATATGAAAACAATTGATAGCATTCCAATTTTTACGTGCATTTCTAATTTAAAATTGCTTATTGAATCAAGTCATGTATTTGCGGATGGTACATTTTCGTACGCACCGAAATTTTTTTTTACAAATGTACACTGTGCATATTTGGAAAAATGAATTTTATGTACCGGTAATTTATGCATTTTTAAAATCAAAATCAACTGAAATGTATTCAACATTTTGGACTACAATTAAGAATTTATGTCTTGAACTTCTTGGTCAAAGTTTAGAAGTTAAATTTCTCCACTTGGATTTTGAAAAATCAGCTCATATATCGGCCAAAAATGTTTTCCCCAACTGTCGAATAATTGGTTGCCGATTTCACTTACACAAAAGTTGGTTTCGTAAAATACAAAGTAGCAAATTTTTGTTGAAACATTAGGTACACCGAGAAAACAGAGACAGGGGTTTGGCTTCAATATTTTTTTGGCTTGAGTTTTTTACCATTTGATGAGGTTGAATGTGGTTTTGTTGAGCTTATGTCTATAGCGCCACCCGGTGTAACAGACTTTACTGATTATATACTTGACAATTATATATCTGAAGATTCACAATTTCCACCTTTTCTTTGGGCTGAAGAGCCACAAACATACCCAAGAACAACTAATGGCCCAGAATCTTTCCATTCAAATTATAACCAACAATTTTATAAACAACATCCAAATCATCAAAGTGTTATAAACGTATTGATCGAAATTCAAATCGAGACCAATTTAAAAATAAACAGCATCGAAAGAAAAATTACTAATAAATTAAAAAAAGAAACTGTAGAAAAACATAAGTTTGTCCATCAATGTTGGGAGACTTATGAAGTCGAACAAAATATATTTAATTACATAAAAAAAATAGGACCACGTTTTGCAGGGAAAAAAATATAGAATATATAGAATAATATAATATAGAATATAGAATAATATTGACTAATAAAAAAATGAATAAAAAAATTAAACTAGATTTTTAAAAAAAATCTTAATATATTATAATATAAAGTCTTAATAATATTGACTAATAAAAAAATGAATAAAAAAAAAATTAAACTTGATTTTTTAAAAAAAAAGTCTAAATATTTTTGGAAGACTATTGAGCCAACCTCCTCGCGGTGTCTTCTGGGTAACGCTAATAGGCTCAGATTTAGTGAAATATGTTAATATATGAAAAGAAATAAATGCGCCCAAACGTATTATTATAAAGGGAAATATTATGCCCAAACGTGTTATGGATTTAAGCCCTAAAGTGTTCTGTTTTGGGTAAATGCGCCCAAACGTATTTCCCCCATAGGAACAGGGGCTCCATGTCACCACAGTGCACACGTAGAACATAGTGTTTTGAATTTTTGATAATAATGTATAACCGCAATATTGCCAATTAGTATTATCGCACCGACCGATAAGGCCGTTTTGTAAGAGATATCTATTATATATTTGTATATAATATATTGTATATTTGTATTATACGTATATATAAGATAACTGTGGGTTTTTGGTCAACTATAAATAATTTTGTTCTGTACATAATCTACAAATTACAAATTATTTTACACAGTTTAACTGAACATCTTATTACACCGGCTATGGCGCGTTTTGCTCGTCGATACAGCGTTTATGAACATAACCAATGTAAACTAAAAGCGCGCGCGTACGGTCTAAGCGGGCTTTCTAGTAATTATTTAGAAGTACTTTATTTAAAATGTATTAAAAAAAAATTGGCCCAAACGGGTTCACAAAATTCTGGTCCAAACGGATTGCATTTTTATTAGTGACCTAAACGTCCCTGGCCCAAACGTGCCTCGCCCGTTGTTACTACCTAGAATTCAGGTTGGCTCAATAATGAAGGAGCCAATATTTTGTGTAAAACAGAAAGTAGAGAAGCACAGATAAATTAAAAAGAAATTGTTTATAGTATCTATATAATGATAAATGTTTATTTACCTAATTATTATCATGTTCTTAGTAAGATATATAATACTTTTTTATTAGTATTAAAATGCATTGGTTAATAAATATTTGTGTAATATATTTGTAAACATTTAACACATACCTACCTAATCCACATAATAATATTTAATGTTAAGATGTATTAATACTTTATACTGTTTTAATATTTAATTGAAGTACAAAATAAAAATTAATATTCATATTATATAATATTCAGTGTTTAGAATATTTCTTTTAAAAATAAGTTCTCTAAAATACTCTATTTAAAACTTTTATAAAGACTATAATGAAAATATTGTATTATACCTACTATGTGGTATATTATCTCTAACTATTATAACAAAATGATTGATGCGGGGAATAAAACATAATTTATAATTTAAGTATATAATACCATTTATTTTATAATATACTATTATAGCATATTATAAAATCAATGGTAAATGGTAATACTAATTATAAGTAATAATTATACAATTTTTTGTGATTGTATTCATTTTAGAAAATTAACTGTTTATAAGCTATTTGATAATTTATTGTATTACAATGTACAGTATTATTATTATGTGGTACATTATATGATTTTGAGTACCTAATTTTGATAGGTACTAATATATTTTAATATGTAGATAGCCACTTTTGGTTATTACATATAATTTTAGAACTGAAAAGTCTACATGACGATAATATATGACAATTGTCAATTTGAGTCATTTTAGTATATGTATAACTCTGTAATTAATAATCTAAAATACATTTGTCTATGATCAAACTATGGACTATAAATAACTAAACTTAATTTAAAAAATGTATTTCTAAGATATCAAGTTGACACTTTAGGTATTGAACTCATAATTTATAAACCAAGTTAGTTAGTTGTGCCATCAAACGCCATCAAACACCAAGTTAGTTGTGCCATCAATAGATACGTTCAAGTTTTTATTCGAGTCTTTTTGTTCACTAATTTATATAATTATTATTACATTTTTAAATAATATATTTTAGATATTAATATAATATGGCTAGCAATAGTAAAGAATTTGGTTGAATGGGGGTAACACTAGAATCCATCACTGGTAGTAAACTTCCATTTAATCAACAAATACTCCCAGGGGTGGTTCTAGGGCGGGAGATTCAGGAGGTCAGTTGACTCACAGTTAATATTTGTAGCTGACTTAATCGGCCTCTTGGCAACTTAGCCTCTTTTCAGACCTTTGGCGGAGATTTGGACCATCTGATATACTTGAAAAATTAATTTACACTTTTTTAATTCATAATTTTTATTTTATATTATATTTATATCGTTTTAAAATATAAAAGTTGGGTAAATCATATATTTTATTATGTACTACGTATACGTACGTTGAATGCACTGATAAAATTAGATTATATTAATTATAAATCGAAAATAGATCAGTATCCCTAAATATTGTTGGGTGTATTGTGTCTAAATATAGTATATACATATTTATTGTGCTTGCCGGTTGCGACGTGCGTTCGCAGAACTGATAAAATTATATATATATATATATATAATAAACTTTATGTCTTATTTTCTCCACGGCTCACTACCACACCATAGTGATATAATAGGTACTCCTAATTGTAACAATGCAGTCTGCAGTATGCAATTGCAGTTGTTCAAACTAGTGAACTATCCAAGTCAACAGTCAACACTCAATAATAATATACCAATATAATAACCCTCGTTTGACGTCCTGATTTTGTTAGTGGCTTTTCATGGTTTAATCGCGTATAAAAATATAAAATATGTCTGGATCAAAAAGAAAATGGATGGGTGGCGCGGAAAAACTTCGATTCCATTAGATCTTTTGTTGAAGCAGTTTCATTTTTTGGTACGTTAGAAACTTTATACACATATCTTACCAGTAGCTTACCTAAACTTCATATTTTAAAAGAAGAGCAAGCAAAAAAAATAGAAGGTGTAATTTTAACATAAAAAAATCATCCGATACAAGTCATAAGCAAGCAGTAGATTCAGTGTATATTAGTTTATCTGCTATTGTTAACACATTAAAACAAATCAGCAAAGGAAAAATATCCAATACAAAATCAAAAACAGTTTCTGAAGCTCAGGGTTTGCTTTTTCATGTAATGAAACTTAAATTTAGTTTTATGTTAGTTATGTGGAAAAATATTTCAGGAAAAGCTTATATATTATCTAATTATTTCCAAAATGCATCAACGGATTTAACAACTGCTTTTAATATGATCACACCTTGTTCAGAAAATATTAAATCCATGAGAACAACTGAACATTTTTTAGAAATTAAAAAAAATGCGATTGTGTTTTCTGAAAAATTTGATGGAGCCACAAATTTTGATGAACAAAGAAACAAAAAAAAAATGTTTGATGACAATTTAAACAAATCAGCTGATCAAAGTTTTAAAATTAAAACATATTTTGTTATTTTAGATTCATTTATCAATGTCTTAAATCACAGGTTTGAAGATTTTTCTAGTACTGTAAAACAATTTGAATGTCTTGATCCCAAAAAATTAATCAAAAATCTATTTCTGAACTTAAAAAACTCTCTGGCATTTATAAAATTGATATTGATCAAGATGATATTATCTCAGAATATGAATCATTTTCTTCTGTATATTATCATTCAAATAAGAACTTTGAAGATATTTCAATAAATAATGTTTTGAGTTTTATGATTACTAATGATATGGTTTCATCCTACCCAAACTTTCTACTTTGTATAAATTTTTTTATACACTGCCTGTCAGCAGTGCTACTGCTGAACGAAGTTTTAGTCGGCTTGAATTAATTAAGACTTTTTTCGCTCTACTTTAACGGAAGACAAACTATCAAACCTTGCAATATTAAGTATTGAAAGATGTACAGCAGAAAAAATTAATTTTGACAAAATCATTGAAACATTTGCACAAATGAAAAAAAAGAAGAAAACTATTATGATAAAATGAATGTACACAATGTTATGAAATAACTTTTATAGAATATACTGTATATTTCGTATTTCAAAAAATATATATATAATATATTTTTATTTTAAACGTTAATGTTTTCACTAATAAAGTTATATGATAATTTTTGCGTTTTTTTACAAGATATCAATTTCTAATCCAGTTTCAGCTCTAATAAAATAAGCAGCCTCTTGAAATGCTGACCCACAGTGCCCTAACTGGTGATCCGCCCCTGAATACTCCGCTGGTTTTTTCATTTGAACAAATTCGAAAAAAATCCTATTCAATGTAGTGCAACTACTACGGCAAGGGCAGTTAGTGTGTTTTGGGAGAAAAGCTAAAATTTCCACACAAAAAGAATTCCACGTTATTGAAAAAATTAAAAAAATACACTGTACGTGGCAGAGTATTAAAAAAAGTGCTTCGTGACGAACATCAAAACAATTAGAAGCGGAATTAGTTTTCGTAAGTGACTGACAATTTATTTGATATTGCTGATAAAGATGCTTTGACTCTTATAACTATAAAAGATGGCAGAGAGTTTCTTCTTGCTTAGAGAGAGAAAGAAGACGTGGAAGCATGGGTCCACTTGATACGAAACTTTTAAAAAAGGTAGAGTGAACCAAAAAGTGACAGCTTCAAAATGAGTTGCAAAAAAAAGACTGAACGTTTTAAAAAAGAGGCACAAATTTCAAATGTAAATGATAATAATATTGATTGTGCTGATTCTCAATGCAGCAGTAGTGATAATGATGAATTATATGTACCCTCCAGGAAAAGGTTAAAAAAAAAAATAATACTCCCGCGAAGGGCAATAATTTAAATAATTCAAATATTGTAACTCCTCAAGTAGCATCTGCTCTGGATAGAACTAAATTAAGTGACCGAAATGTATGTTTTATCAGCAGTACATTCATTAGGGCATAATATACATTTTACTTTGAATTGAAAGTCAATAAGACAACCTCCTCAAGAATACTAAATACTTCTTAAAAAAAAATTAAAAGAAACCTCCTCAGTTTAGCATGTCGACAACACATACTGGAACTTATTATTGAGAGTGGGTTTAATGCGTTAATGGGAACTTCAAGTGGTCACAATATCAAAATATTTTAACGATGTACAAAAAACAAAATTGACGTAGAAAAATACGAAAGTGGGATGATTAGAGATACAGTGGCTTGTAAATTAAATCCACAAAAAAATGTTCTTGTCAAGTTTATCAATGACCACTTCGTGACATTTCAGCGTAAATATGACTACAAGGAATTGCTGCAACTTTCCCTAATATTTCTAGGAGATGAAACTGTTAAAGATTTTAAGATTCATAGACTTTGAGCTTTACATCGAGCTCGATGGATGGCAAAGTTAATTTAAAGCTTGAAAAATTACTTATTTCGATCTCAGTTAAAACTAATTGCTAGAGAATTATCTGCACTTGAAGCGTTCAACGTTTTTGTAATACAAGTTTATATTAAGTACAGGTATACTGCTTCTAGTGGAGAACTAGCTCCTTATAACGATCTTAATCTTTTAAAGGAGCTCGATGGAGCTGAACATGAGATTTCGTTGATTCAGAATGAAGAAGAACAAAAGCAATATCTTTTGCAAGTAGTCGAACAACATCCACGAAGTATCTAAATCCAAATAAATCTACAATCGACGATTGACATTTTGAGTGATGATTATTTTTTATTTATATAATAATTATAATGATGACTTTTTTATATTATTTTTAATAATTGAATATATTATTGTTTTTATTCATACACTGAATTAATATCTGTTATATTTTTTTTTAAATAAGTTGCGCAGCCAGTAAAAATTGATACTTTTTGTGAACCTTCTTATTAGATGGATAAACAATTTAAGTGGGTGGGACATTCAGATATACAATTTTTTTTTTTACCATCACTCTACTAATTAGGGTCACAAAAATTTAAATATTTAAAAATAAGGACCACCTTAGTGAATATATTTGGTTACATAATATTTATAATTATTTATTAGAAATTTCTGTAAATATACATTAAGAAAAAGTCTAATTGGGCTGTTATTGTTTCAACATCAGTAATGAAATGAACTCAAATGTTCAGTACTTCGAAAGAGTTAATATTTTGTGACAGTAGTAGTAGTTGTGATACTTTGGAAACAACTGTCACTATTTTGTTGACAGTAGCTAAAGCTAGGGCAGTACCAATAGCACTATTATTACATCTTGGACAATCTACTGAAAGTTGCAAAACAGCTTTTGGTTTTCTAAAGTTAATATACCTAAAATGTTTTGGGAATATTGATGTAAGTTTGTTTTGTATTAATTATAAACATACAGATTGTTAATATTATACTAAACCACTGTTTATAATTTCAGGCAACTTATGTTTTCATGACAGGTGACTCAACTGCTGAGATACAGGCATTAGGTACATGAAGTTTAGCCTAGTAGCAAGCAAGTATTATGTAATTTTCATGTAGGTCAGAAAGAATGGCGTTGGTTAACTGACAAAAAAATTAAATTCTCCAAGACAAAAAGCAATCTTTGATGGAGTTATTTAGAAAAGTATAAGCAATTAATCCTACTAGTTGAAACATGGCATACTCAGGGATTCAGTTATCTAAAAATCAAAACCCTTCGTTACTGCACTTTTAATTATATTTTAACAGTTATATACTGTTAGACATTAGTTCATAAATCAACATTAAAATATAAGAATATATCTGGTAAAAATAAAAAACAACATAAGGTTAATATTTTGTACTATGATACGAATATATTCTAATTTAAATATTGAATCAAATAACAAAACAATTATTAATTTTCTATTTTAAAAAAAATGCTTTCCTCTTTCTACTTCTCTTTTTATGTTCATAAAATTGATACTATTGATAATTTTTTTATATACATATTTTGTTTAACATATATTATTTACTGTTTTAGGTTTCCTTAACATTTTCGTATGTTATTATATTTAATATTATAATTTGTTGTAAAGTAGATGTTCTGGTTTTCATTCCTACACTAGGTTTTTATGAAAAAGATAAAAAATGTATGCTGAGTTAAGTTTCTGCTGGTAATAATATAATGATATAATTTACAGGTCATGTATGCAGACAATGAGAAGAATTTGGAAAAAGCTGGGTTGGATATTAAACATTTTTCAAATGATTTTCCAATATTTATAAAACGTTTTGACACTTTTTACAAACGAAGAACACTATGGGTTCAATTATATCGTTTACATATGGAAACAACACTAACAGTTATGCTGAAGCATCAATAAGAGTTTTAAAAGAAATTGTTCTTTGCAGAACTAAAGCATACAATGTCATTACTTTAGTTGAATCAGTTTCAAAAGTATGGGAAGAATACTTCATCAATAGAATATTAGACCATGCACATGTTCGTAAGGATGAAATCCAAAGAAAATATACTGAACTATATAAAAAAATGTCTAATATAAGTTATAACTATAAAAGATATTACAAATCTATTTTTAATACCTAACTCATCAAAAGGTGATGTTCATCACACAGTTAATATAAGTATTGGAGTGTGTAATTGTTCCATAGGTGTTGTTGGAGCCTTTTGTAAGCATCAGGCATGGCTCCATAAAAATTTGAATTTACTTTTCCCTATTGTACTACCTGTAACATCCAAAGAGCGACATTTACTAGGGAAATTGGCACTTGGAGAAAAATGTCACTCAACTGGCTGGTTTATGATCTTAAAGACAGTAATTCAATGTCCACTATTATTGATGATCCTACTTTAAATAATCATTCAATAGATATAATTAGTGTTCCACAAAATACTTTTTCCAAACATGGAATTTTGTCTATAAATATACCATGTAGATATCCTCGAATTTTTGTACAACAAATTATTAATTATTAATTGTTATTATTTTTATTATTATTCCGACGTTTTGTAAAAGTGAAGATAGTGTGATTCTGATCATAGTATAAATTATAATTAATCATTTAGTAAGTAATAATTTAATATTTTTATTTTCATTTCTGTTCCATAGAAGTATGAACAAGTTTGTAATAAAAAAAAGAAAAAATAATCATGAGTCAATACAAAGTAAGTAGTTTATTAATTATGTCAAAGCTCAAAGTTAACAGTTAAATTAAGAAGTTGTGTCCCCTGAAATCAGAAGTATTTTAGGCCCTGGATTAAGCCGTTTCCGGTATTACCTTTTTATTCTAAAATACTCTCATATCTTATACTGTATTTAAAATAAATTAATTTATATAATAATACCTATTATGTGTACCTATATAATATATTTATATTGTGTGCGGAGTTAAGGTTTTAAAAAAAACCTTGTATGCGGGGTTAAGGTGCACCGATTTTTTCATACAAATTGTATATGAACAGTCGAGTGAGACATGGCACTATTTTGTCTACATTGTAACGGAGTCGCAGAAAGCGATCGTCCGTCACTTTAAATGAATTGTACAAAGGTCTTAAGGTATCATCTGATTCTTTATTTCTATGTTAAAAAAATATATATATATACATCATAAACACTACCTATCACTAAAATCTAAAAAAAATCCAAATAACATCAAACTAGCATCCTATTTTAAAAAATACAAAAATAATTTTACGAAACTAGTCAAGCTTGCGAAAATAAATTTTTATGAAAAAAAAATTTAGTAGTGTAGCTTCAAACCCTAAATTAACTTGGAAATTGGTTAACGATTTAACAGGTAGAACTTCTATAAATAAAGATTCAATTGATTCTATAAATATAAACAACCATATTTTAAATATTGAAGAAAATACTAAAGAGGCGTCAAATCAGTTTAATAATTTTTTTATAAATGTTGGTAAAAAACTTGCCGAAAACTCTAATTATGTTCCAAAAATAGATTTAGATTTAACTAACCATAAAACATGTTTGTACACATTTGATGAAATGTTTCTTAGAGAAATTGATGCTCCAGAAGTACGCCTTATTATAAAAAATTTTAAAGACGATACAGCTGCAGGATACGACAAGATTACTGTAAAAATTCTAAAAAATATATCCGAATTAATCATAACTCCATTGGTTTTTATCTATAATCTGAGTATTAAAAATAGTTTTTTCCCGGATAACTTCAAAACTGCAATTATTAAACCTTTATTTAAGGGAGGTGACCGTAGGTCTATGTCTCATTATAGACCTATATCTATGTTAAGGAACTTTTTTAAAATATTCGAAAAAATTATTAAATCAAGATTAATTTCTTATTTGGAAAAAAATAAATTATTATCTAAGTATCAATATGGTTTTAGACCAGGGCTAAGCACTGAAAACGCCTTATATCAAGTAACACAGTTTTTATATCATTCATTGGATAGTGGTTTAAAAACTATTGCTATATTCCTAGATCTTGCAAATTCTTTCGACACTATACACCATAATATTCTATTTCAGATCTTACCCAGTTTTGGTATAAATAATAGAGCTTTACTTTGGTTTCAAAGCTACCTTTCGGACAGAAAACAGCATGTGAAATTAAACAATGTCCTAAGTGATAGCAAATTTATTAAATATAGTGTTCCACAGGGCAGTGTCTTAGGCCCTATTCTATTTATACTCTATATAAATGAAGTATGTGATTTGAAGATAGATGGAACCATAGTGACCTATGCTGATGACACTTGTCTGTTATTCGCAGACTCATCTTGGAATGGAGTACATAATAAAGCCACGAAAGGACTAAACTCGACTTATTTATGTATAAAAAATAAAGGTTTATCCATGAATTTTGAGAAATCAATGTTTATAAATTTCTCGATAAATAAATGTACTAATACGGTTCCTCCTTTGGTTATTCACAACTGTGATAATCTTTTAATGTGTAATAATATTAACTGAAACCAAATACAGCAAATAACGAAGATCCGTTATTTAGGTATCATATTTGATGAAAATTTGAGATGGAATTTGCATATTTGCAATCTAGTTGGTAAGCTCCGTTCCACAATCCAACAATTTATAAAACTAAGAGATCTGTTACCGGTGAAAACGATGCGTATGATTTATTTCGCCATCTATCAATCCATATTTCAGTATGGGCTTTTAATATGGGGAGGTATAAAGGATAATTATTTAAATCCACTACAAGTAAATCAAAATAGTGTAGTAAGAATAATTTTAGGTAAAAAATCTTTAGAAGGTTCAACGAAACTAAATTATAAACTTTTAGGTATCCTTCCGGCCAAACTATTGTATAAATCAATTGCATTACTTTTCATGGTTAAAAAATGTATAAGGAACAATACCAATACATTTGATTTTTTTAAGTCCAGAGAACAAAGAGTATATAACCTACCTGTGGAATACACAAAAAAATCCTTTGGGCAATCGTTTGTAAATTATTTAGGTCCAACATATTTTAACCAGTTGTCAACTTTATCAAAAAAGAACATTCATTATGACAAAAAAATCATAACTGATACGCTTTTTTCAGAATTAAATATTTCTTAGGGAAATCCGCATATAATGATGTTTGTTAATTGTTAGTCTATATTTAAATATGTAAAACTTATGTTATATTCTATTTTTAGTACTTAATCATGTTTCTTAGATTTTTATTTTATTTTTCTTATAATGTACGATTATTCGCTAACGCTCTACTCCACCACAAGCCTAGGCTTACAGGAGTAGATATATTCTTTATAAATGTATATATTTACTTTATGTATTTGTATCTTATAAAGAAATTTATTTAATAAAAAAAAAAAAATAAAAAAAATATACAGAGGGATTTGACGGCTTGCGTCCCCACACCAATATGGTTGTATCGGGATATGCGGCGGTCCTTACAAAGTCGGGTATAGGTTTATTCGGACAATATCGGGACGACCCGGGGGACTACGATCAGCCTGCTCGAATAAGTGGCGTTGATCTGTAGCTCTGGGCGGGAAGCGTGGCCTAGACAGGCGCACTTGGGGGGATGGTATACGTTTGTCAATGGCCCTGATATGGACCGCTTTAGGTATCCGACCACTGTTCGATTTACGTTGCGGTATAGTCTTCTCGATGGGCCGGATAGAGGTTGTCGATTCCTCGGCGGCTACGAATGTCTAGTTTTTCGACGTGTCTGGCTCTTGATGACACGTTGCCCGATCTGCTGGACTTGTCGACGGCGCGGATTGTATTGGTCGGCGGGCCACGAGGTGTCAGAAAGCATCCTGGTCACCGTGGTTCGTAAGACCGAGTCACAGCTGTGTTGGTATAGTTAGCCCGGAAACGGGTTATTTTAATGATATGGACTGGCCGGCGTCGGCTGCGGGACTTGTCGTTCGGTGGTCCAGACTGGGGCTAGTCGTGCTTGATTCGCTATTCACGGGCAACGGCGGGTTTCGTGTTCGGCTTCGTCGTCGATCGTTCCCTTTTTCCCTTCGGTAGACGGCAATGTTTCTTGGTTATTAAATTCTTGATGTCTTGAAGGTTGAAGGAGTACTGGATGACATTTGGCTTTGCTTTGGGCGATTGGCTATGCCGTTTACTATTCCAGGTTTTTGCCTCTACTAGTGGATGGAAATTTGCTCGAAGGTTTGTGAAGGTTTGGTTTATTGATTTATCCAGGTGAGTGGGTAGGGTTTGATTTTATGTTTGGTAGTTGGAGGAGTGTGGGTTTTGCCTAGAAGTCGGATGTGGGCGTGATCTGAGAAAGAGTTTTTGTAGAACATTGAGCTGGTTTGGGAACGAATTGAATTTTGAATAGATTTGAAATTTGTGGATTTTAAAAGGACCGAGTTTTTGACGAAAGTGGGCATACCCGTTATAGTGCGTATGCCGATGTTTTGGACGGATTCTATGCGTTTCCATTGTGAGGGACCTATGAAGGGTGCCCACGAAGAGCCAGCATATGTTAGAATTGGAGCTACGTAAAGTTTAAGAATGGTCAGTTTAGTCGTCATTGGGACGGGGTTAGTACGGTTAAGTATGGGGTAGAGCATACCTCGGGTGCGGGTGGCCTTTTTTGTTATGTTAAGGATGTGTTTGCCGAAGGTGAGCTTGCGTCCGATGGTAACGCCGAGGTATTTCGCTTGGTTGGACCAGCTGATGGGGTGGTTGTCGAGTAGTAATGGTGGTACTTGGGTAGTATTCGAACGTCCGAAAATGATACCTACAGTTTTGGTCGCGTTTATTTTGATTCGCCATCTGTGAAACCAAGTGGTCACCAAGTTAAGTTGGTGTTGTAGTTGTATTGCTGCACGTTTTTGGTTTTTGTCGTAAGTAAAGAACATCGTGTCGTCGGCGAATAACGAGAGATGAGCTTTAGGAGTCGTTGGTATGTCGTTTATGTAGGTCAGGTAGAGAGTTGGTGATAGGCAGGATCCTTGAGGGACGCCTGCAGGAATGTGTCTGATGGACGAGAAGGAGTCTTCGATTTTAGTGATGAAAGTGCGGTCGGTAAGAAAGGATTCGATGATTTTAACGATTTCAGTCGGAATATTAAGTTGAGAAAGTTTGTAAAGGAGTCCAGCGTGGCAGACTCTATCGAAAGCTTTCTCCACGTCAAGAAATATAGAAGCAGTGTTTATGTTGTTGTTAAAGTTCTGGCTGAGTTGGTGAGTGAGTTTGGTCAGTTGCTGGGTAGTAGAGTGCTCAGCTCTGAAGGCAAATTGTTCCGGGCGGATTTTGTCTCGAAGGTTGTTTTGCAGGTGAGCAAGGATAAGACGTTCATAGATTTTGGATAAGGAAGAGAGGAGAGCTATTGGTCTGTAGTTTGCAGGTAATTCATGATCTTTGCCTGGTTTGGGAATGGAAATTATGACTGCTTTTTTCCAGGCAAGTGGAAAGTAGCAGATTCTGAAGGAGCTGTTGATGATTCGTGTTAGGGATGGTAAAATATTGTTGGGTAGAAATTTAAGAGCCGTGTTGGTGATGAGGTCATCGGCGGGGGCTTTCTTTTTGCGAAGGTTGCTTATGATGTTTTGGATGGCGCCGGGGGTGGTGAATAGTTTAGAATTAGTGATATTTAGGTTTTGTAGTGAGAGGTAGTGTGCAGTTACTTCTGGTATGTCGGGACCGGGGTTTGTTTGGAATTGTTGTTCTAGGGAGTCCGCTATCAGTTCGGCTCGGTCTTTGGCCGGATAGACAAGGCCGTTAGGGCCGGTCAGTTGGTGGGATGCTGGACGTTTGTGAAGGAGGCATTTGTTTAGATTGTAAATGGAGTTGTTGTGTGGGTCAAGAGAGTTTAGGAAGGTGTCCCATTGGTCAGTTTTGTGTGTTAGGAGTAGGGTTCTGATTAGAGAGATTTTGGCGTTAAGTTGGCGTTTAATAGTTGGGTCGCGGTTTTTTTGCCACAGGCGGCGTAAGCGGTTTTTGTCAGTTATTTCCAGTTTTATGTAGTCGGGTAGTATGAAGGAAGAGTTTTTGAGTTTGGGGGTAAATACGCTTGCTTCAATCGCGTGTTGTAAGTTTTTGGTCAGACAATCGATTGCCAGGTCGATTGATGGTTTGTCGTTGGTCGGTAGTGCGGGAGAGTAAGGTAAGTTGGTGAGGATAGTTTTGTATTTGGTCCAGTTAATGAAGCGGTTTGAGGTCGGAGGAGACGATGAGGTCGGAGTACATAATGCCTCCAGAAGAATAGGGTTGTGGTCGGAAGATAGTTCGTTGAGGTTGTCGATGTGGGTTGCGTAAGGTATTCGTACGAGTGCAATGTCGAGTATGTCGGGTCTGTGGCGAGAGTAAGTCGGAAAGTGGGTGGGGGATGAGGGAGTGGTAACGGAATAGTCTGAGTGTTGAACGTGGTCAAAGAGGGTACGACCGGCCGCGTTCGTCGAGTGGCTGTGCCACAGCGGGTGTTTGGCGTTGAAGTCGCCTGCCGAAATTTGCCATTCCACACTTTGGGTTAGTAAGTCTAAGTCGTTTGTTGTGAGTGTAGCGCCGGAAGGTTTGTATACCGCTGAAATAAGTATTTCGTGGTTGTTAAGTTTGACAAGGACGGAAGAGGTTTGAATAGTTGTGTTTAGAGTCATAGGTTGATGAACGATGCGTCGATGGATTAGAACGGCAGTGCCGCCGTTAGGGGGCGAGCCACGGATGGACGGTAGGTCGTTTCTGTAAGTGAAATAGTTAGGAATCTTTAGCGCGGTAGAAGGAGATAGACGAATTTCGTTGAGTAAGATTATGTCAGTTTTGAGATGAAGTGCGAGAGCTTGTAGTTTGTTGAGTTTGTGCTTTATGCCGTTCGAATTCCAAAAAATAATTTTTAAGTTAGTCATTGCGAGGAGTGAGTATGGTCAGGAATGTCTTGATAGTCGATTGGATCAGTGTTTGCGGATCCTGGTTGTTGGATATGGCAGTCAGGAGGTTAGTTAGGAGGCTTAGAATGAGGGTTAAGTCCAGTTGGGGGCTGGGGAGACACGTGGAGAGTAAGCAGACCCTGTAGTGGCTGAGGCGTAGGAAATTGTGGAGGTCGGTTTAGGGAATGGAGGTGGAGGGGAAGATTTGGGTGGTTGTTGTGTTTTTTGTTGGACAGAGGTTTGTGGTGGGAGTGGCTTTTGTTCAAGGAAGTGTGAACATCCACGGAAATTGGCGGTATGAGGGCCGCCGCAGTTGCAACAGGTCGGTGATTGTTCATGGGTTTTACTACAATCTTTGGCAGCGTGGTTGCCAGCGCATTTAACACACCTCGGTGGGTGTCCGCAGTTTCGGGAGCCGTGGCCGAAGCGTTGGCACGAGAAGCATTGGGAGGGGCCGGATGATTTTAGGGGTTCTACCGAGATGGAAATATAGAACAGATTGTTTAGGAGGAAGATGTCTTTGGATTTTTGGTCTGCGGTAATGTGGACAAGACATAAGGGCATGGGTTTTTCAGGAGTGCCGAAACGGCGGATGAATGAGGTAAAGAAGCCGAGGGTTTCGAGTTCCCGTTTGATCTCGTCGACCGGGATGTCGGTGGGGATTCCCTTCAGGACGACATTGACAGATCGTTCTTCTGGGAGAGAGAATGTGTGGAACTCAGTACCATTGGATAGTAGAGTGCTTTGAATCAGACGGAATTGGGACGAGTCTGATGTCTGGATGGAGACTTTGTTGTTTGCGGATGACTTGGCGGTCATTGAGTTTGGGGAAAAGTTTGGGAGGGCGTAGATAACCGGGGCGATCTTACGCCAGGAGCTGGAGTTTAGGATGATGGGCGGTAGTCTGGAAGTTGAGGGCTTGGACGGAGTGTTGGTTGTATTTGGTGCTGACGTGTTTGTTTTTGGTGTGGAAGTAAGTTGGTTAGATACAGAATTTGGTTTGTTTAGTGCAGAGGTAGTTAGGTTTGGTAGGGAGATGGTTGGGTTAGCTGTAGTAATTGTTGGTTTGGGTTTTTGAGCGGGTGTTGCAGTAGTTATAATTTGTTCGGGGGGTTTACCAGAAGTTGTTGAGGACATGCTAGACAAAGTAGACGCGCTACTATCCGAAAGGGAGTTAATTGTTTCGGAGTCTGATGGGTTTGAGGGTACTGGAGAGGGTGATGATGGGCGTTGGCGTGCATGTTTTGAGATGGCAGAGGAGCTACTCCCTTTACGCTTTAGTGGCCTTTTGCCACCCATAGCGAAAGAGAGAGAGCGTTTTTAGTACTGTCGCTCTAAAAAAAGCGCTTTTCGTCTGGTGGGGGTCTCAGTTGGTAGGAGATGTTTAGGTAGGGGGGGATGCTATGGCAATGTGGGGGCGCGGCCCCACGATAGCTGGTTACGGAGGGACCGACGCTTTCGCGGCGGATTACCTGTGGGCGCTGATGACCTGTTGAGTAGCGGTGAGAACGGCTGATTTTTGGCGGTGGTGCCTAGCGAGTGAACGCGCGTGGCGTTGTGGGCGCTGTTGCCCTGTTGGTGTAGCGGTGAAAACGACTGTTTGGTTGACCTAAGGAGTAGGTGCAAGTGCGGCAGTGTGGACGCTGTTGTCCTGTTGAGGTGGTAGCGTTGAGAACGGTGGGTTGAGGAGTGAGAGTTAACTTAACTAACGACCTGCTGTTCTGAACGCTGAACGATGAATGATGAGATGATAATGATACTGATGATGATGGATGACATTTGGTGAAATGTACCCGTATATATATACTAGTTTTTACTGTTGTACCTAGCTGCTTTCATTGGCGGGAAGGTTTTGTTATGACGAATGAATATAACATCGATCCTATGATCTATTCTACTTCGTTGATGTCATTTTCACTTGTCATATTCGTTGACAATACTTCTGAAGAATCTACTTGTTCTTGGCCGTGTGTTTAGTTGCTCGTATGCTTCTATTTTGACATGTGTATTAAATTGGTGGCCGTGAGAACGGCCGTTTTATGTGTCGTTGTTTATGCCGTATCAACATGTACCGGTGCTATAATGATAAATAAAGTGAAATTCACTTTATAATCCTTGAGATAGGAGCCTTCTATGCTTAAAATAATGAAAAATCTATTTTTTTGATTTATTAACGAATTAAATAAAACAACACACATCTTATGTTAGAATACAGTCTTTTATTTTTGGCACATACAAATATGCAAAATATGCACCAATTGCACTTATAATAGAGAAAATGTTCATTCCATAAATCAATCTAATGTTTTCGTAAAATGATTGATTTTTGACTAAACTCAGAAAAGCGTATAAACTGACTGTGACGCCAGAAGTCCACAATCTCGACTAAAAAAAAAATTTATCTGAATTAAGAATTTTCGGTATCTATCTACTTTTATACAATAACACGTTAATTAAGTGAGCCCCACAAACTCATTCGATTGACTGCAAACTGGTGTTAATATTTTGTAAATTAATTACAAATAATTGCAAATTGATTTTTAGAATTTGCAAATCAAAATTGTAATTTTGGCGAATTTTTCACCGAATTTTGTCAGCCCTCATCCCTTCCTCACTTTGTCCTATCCGTGTCAAAGTAGATTATTAAGCTACTCAATTGGTATGGCAAATATTTCAATTTCTATATAGTCTAGATTTCTAAAAATAATAAATTAAAATAATCTATCAAATGTTAATAAATATAATTTATAATAATGATTAACACATGTACAATTAATAGAAACGTCGGCAAATGGGTACCGCTCTTCTGTACAGTACTTGTCGAGCATGCCCTTGTAATGTCATAATTGAATTCAATGATAAATCATTGTAAACAAAAAACAATTGTCACCGGAAAATCATTTTTCGATTTTCGCTTAATATTAGCGATGCCTTGGCTCGGATGGGACAAACTGGGAGAGGGGATGAGAACGGCAAAATTCGGTGAAAAAATCACCAAAATTACAATTTTGATTTGCAAATTCTAAAATATAATTTTCATTTATATCCAGTTAATTTTTGAATTAAATAATTGATACCAGTTTTGAGTCGATTGGATTAGTTGGTGGGACTGAATGAATTCAGCCCCACAAAACGAAAAACAATTTTGCAGCGTTTTTATTTTATTTTAATTAATTTTCAAAATACTGACGTTAGTTTGGAGTCGACCGGACGATTGGTGGGGGTAACTTCATTACCGTCATAATAACAATATATTATGACTTTACGAGTTTACTTTTATGAAGTACTTACCTATTGTAATAGTTTTATAAATTACCTAACCAACAGTAAAGTGCATATCTGCTATAAATTGAATTGTTAACTTACTGATCTTGGGCATATTTCGGGCATCAACATCCAAGGAACTGGACCATATCCAATTGAATAAAATATAATATAAATTATAATTAAACTAGGTAACCATAGTTCGTCTTTTTCTTTAATTTCTTTATGGTATGCGACATCCATTAAAGATAAAGTTATTGCCATTCCAAATCCCGAAATGATTAATAAATTTTTCTTTTCCAAAGTACCGACGATGCATAAACATATAATACATATAATAAGCTAAAAAAAATGAATAGCAAAAATTAAATTTGTATGGATAAATTGATACTAAATTCCTACCATATTATACAATATAGCAGGGATCACCAATTAATATTTTTGGAGGGTCACATTGAGAATTTTGAAAATTCTCGGTGGCCATCAGAATTCAAAGCAAATATTTTTATCATATTATAATGCAAAAGTAACGTCATAGTGATTGGTGGCCTAGTGGCGTTAACAATAGTAAATTAAATTAAATTAAATTAAACTACAAACGTATAATAATTATAATAGAAATAGAAAAATTAGGTTAAAATTAGTGGAGAAAATGGTAAGTCTTGCTCTCAACTAACCGCTTGAAATTTGGTGTATGATTCGTTCACTTTATATTTGATATGCAATGTTTCAATTTTTGAAGTTCACTACCTACTTATAGAAATTTTTCGGAAAACGATTTATATGAAGTCTCTTAATGACGTTTAATATTGAAAACTTTAAAAATAGCTACAGTCTGGTGGGCAATCAAACTAACTGGCAAGGTCACCGATTTCATTATCGGTTTTTTCTTTTTTTTTTGTCTGTGGGCAAGATAACATTTATTCATTTGGTTACCGCAGCAATATAGTAAAATAGCTAGGGTAATCTAGCAGCAATCATTAAGTGTCCTAATTAGCCAAAGAAGTAGGTACTTTTTACTAAAAAATCACAAGACTTTACGTCAGAACAGTGGTGTATCCAGGGGTGAGAGCTGTACAGCCTACTACAACTTCTCAGAAAAATGTAGTCTTTTTTAATTAATTAAATTTGTTAATTTTGCAGTTATAATAGTTTATTTTATTTTATTTTTTTTTTATTTTTTTTTTATGTTATATGTAACTGCCCCACCCTCTAATAAAATAATGCGTATTGCATGCAAGCAAAATCAGATGAAGTAAAACTTCTTAACAGAGGGTAAATTTTTGGCCGTCACAATATCGTAATGGAAAAAAAAATGGAAAAAAGCTCGTTTCTCCGAATGGAATCGAACCAGTAACATCTTAGTTGATTGCTCATTACGCTTTATTATAATGTGCCGTGATGGGCAAATATCCGTTATATTTCGAAGCTTTGTAAAGAAGTTTCACTTAAAAATCCTGGATACCTACGCCACTGCCTCGTATTAACTCTAGCTTCATATCATTGTGTTTCTGTTTATTATATAATATCAGTATTAGGTATATGCAAATGTTCCCCCCACAATGAAATGATGGATATGATCTATAACATGCTATAGGCTATATGTAACTGACATGCGTGTGGGCAATTTGTGACAATGTACTCCTAGTATATTAAGCCACAAATACTAAATTATGTATATTTCATTTAAAAATACAAAATATCAGTATACAACACGGATATACTTACTTGAAGAAGTAAGATTGCAGTCACGGTCGGTATAATTTCATTTATAGACAGTATTCCGTAAAGACATCGAAGTCTATACGTTAGAGAAAAGTGACCACTAAATTGTTGGATACTAATTAAACAGACGTTGATCAATAGCGGTCGCCAAAATCGTTTTTTCGTAAAATACAAAAACAAATAATGGTTGTCCTTGATTTCAAAAATCTGTGAAAAAATACATATAAATTTAACAATAACACAGTACCTATGACATTCAGTTTCTTATAGCATACTTTGTAATAAGTATTTTGTAACATTTTAGTATGACAATAATCTTGAATTTGTAGATTATAATCAAGATTAAAAATACTAGTCCACTTTTCACAAAACTTCATCCGATAATAAGGTGGGTCGTCGACAGCTAACAATGCTAGAAGGTTCACAACAACCATAGCTACAGTTCCCATATTGACATACGAATAATTGTAGAATTCACTTGTGACGCGTGATAAAATCATACCAATCAACAAGTGTATATAGTGGAAACCAATTAACAGACCTAAATAATATTAAAAAAAAATAAAAACGAAGAGCATTAAGGTGGTTTATAGGAATAGAGGTTATATAATTTATATAAGTATTAATTCTGTTGGTAGACCCCCTAACATTGGTTGCGTTTGAATTTAACATTTGTACGATATTAGATGTTCGCAGGTAAATTAACGAATTCCCATCAATCGATTTTTGATAAACTGTTGTAGTTAAAGTACGAATAACCGTATACCTACAATTTAAATATAAGTACACCAAATGTTTGTGTTAGCAATTTCCATACATCATAACATTTTCAAAATAGTTTCGAGTCTTTATGAACTATTTACACAAATGAACATTTTTCTTTTTTAACTCATTTTTTTGAAAAGGCTAATAATTTTTGTAAAACGAGAAGACTACACTTCTAGATATTCAGGTTACAGAACTCCCATATTCCCATTTGCTTATAAGTTATAATACATGAACTTTTCAATTTATCATGCTACAAGACTCTCCATAGATCTAGATTGTAGTGAACCACAAATTACGAAACACAGAATGTACAACGAGAGCATGTTATCAACTAATTATTGTTTCCAGCATTTCTTGTTCATCCAAAAGACACAGAGCGCTAATAACTAATCAACTAATCCAATTATATAAATAATAAAGTACCTATATATTTGGCTTTTTTTACTATGTCTTTGTTATTAGTATATTTTGGTTTTTAACACAAATTGAGTTTTTATTTTTCAGAGTTTAGACTAATAGTTAATAGTTTTAATAAGTACTTCACAACTAGACACAAATGATGACTTTTTAAATTTAATAATTTGATCCATTTCTGTGTAGTGAACACAAAAATTATATGGTTCAGTATTCACTTCTTATATTACAATGAGAATGAGACAACCTACTTATTTTTCCAACTATCAAATCAAATGTGTATCTGATAGTTTTATATTTTTATATTTTAGTCCCACGGCGGTATTCGTCTGATACACACGCATATCTGCGCTCCCGTGCTTTTTACGATGTCATTTCGCTCATGTTTTTTTCTTTTTATCGAAATTAAATTAAAATAAATAACATTGCACTCATTTTGTCGACCACAGTAAGGTGAATACAGACACTGTAAAGTGCAAAAATTAATTATTTTTTATTACGTTAACGCTCTACAACGAAACACAGTGATTTATAACGTATAGTCACACACAGGTACCACCTATTGGTCTTATTAGAAGCCCTCCCACTGTTAAACATTCGACTATTTTCATCTTTTCTTAATTACTTTCATCACGACCAAGGATATTAAAAACTCGCAATCTAATGCTAATATTACTCAATCTCACCGCTCCGGTAAATCACTTTTGACCTAAAAGACTGCTCACGCCCTGACTACCTTACCTCTTCTCAACTCACAAAAGCAAATTATTCAGAACCACTAACCGATATGAAATACTTATCCAAAATAAAAATCAAATTGAAAACGAAAATGAAAATAAATCGGAAGATTTTGCAGATTATGATATGACAACAAATTATGCGAAACCTTCGATAAAACCTTCTTCTTCTATAAAAGGAGTGCTTGATTTTACCGGCCTTTGCAGCAAATTATTTCACGTATTATACAAAATCCTTTTGCCACTATTTGTATAGATCTTGAATCTGTTGAAAAGTAAAATTTTCCAACTTCTAAATTTACTTCATACTAAAGTCAAAGTAGAGGAACCTTACAAACCTAGTCATAAGCCAATTATGAAACTGCCAAAATTACGGCCATACTCAAAATTATTATGAATATCCTCCACGCTGTGTAAGATGTGGAGCCAATAATCCGTCAACACCCAAACTCTCGTGAACCCCGAAATGTGCTCTCTGTGCCGATAATAATCTTGTCAATTACAAGAGCTACACTATATGCAGAGAACTACAAAAAAACTAGTATCCAAATAAAAAAAATCATGTACCTATAGTCAATTATAGATCCAAGCAAATGTATGCAAGTAACTCATTACAAGATAGCTCACCTAATAATCATACTAAAACTTATGCCGAAGCCACATCCAACGATTCCGCTCATCAAAACTTTACCGACTCTCTTCATACATTACTCTTTATGGAGTCCAAATTATCTCTTCTTAAACAGTTAAATATCTAGGACTTCTATTAGATCTTCGCCTAATATGAGAACAACACTTCAAACCAAAACCGCTAAAATTAAACAATCGTCTACGCATGCTAAGCTTACTGCTACACAGAAATTCACACACTACCCTAAACATCTGAGTGATAATATATAAAACCCATTTGGACCTACAGGCTCCAGCTCTGGGGTAGCCAAAAAAATCAAATATACAAAGAATTTAAATTTTTCAAAACATTTCCCTGAGAAAAAAAAACAAATGCCCCTCCTCTTTTTGTTTCTAATCGTACACTCCATAATGACCTAAAAAAACTACTCGATGAAACAAAATGTTTCTACAGAAGTACCTCTCTCCATTATAATCTTTCTATAAAAAAATTATCTACCTTTTAATTCCAGGTAATCCACAGATGGTGTCTTGAAATTTATACTAGTTTCACTTAATAAACCATATAAAATAAAAACTCAAAATAGGTAGTGTCACTAATGGATGGCTTCTTCCCTAAAAAGATTTACAAGTAATTACTCTTTCTCACATTTGTTTATTGTTTTAGTCAAGAATAGATTGTACAATTCTTATAAAAAAAGTATTTAAATATTATATACCTAACTACATTTATGCAAGATCGCATGACATTTTGGTATATTATTACTATTATTAATAGTTAATTAAATTATATAATATATTGTAGGCACTAATCACTGAGTGGTTTTTGTAACTTGTAAGACCTTGGGACCTTATTACTAATTTTTGTATAACTTTTATCGTGCGAATCATTAGACACTAATACTAGGCAGGCGTGAATCACCAACTATTATACTTTTGTGATGTATTGTGTGTGTCGAATTCATTATACAGGCACATGTAGCATATGGACCGCCGTGCACCGACAAAATTGTAAGGTTTTCATATATTATTTTTACAAATTCTATTCATATTGGCTGTGCTTAACAGACAACATAGCTTGAGCATTATTTAGTTCATTTATTGAATATAATTTTAAGTCTGTTGGGGCAGAAGCGCCAGATTTATTATATTATTTAGCAGCTCAAATAGCTTTCCATATCATATTATATTGTTGATAAATCTTGGCTGTGTGGTTGTGCCAACCAGGCAGTTCTTAAGCATTTTTATTAGGTATATTCTATTTTTTTTTTTGGCCAGAAGGGCCATTTAATATTATTAATCTATCCTGTTCGGCCATAATGGCCGCGCATTATTATTGTATTTATAGGTACCATTGTGTTGCTGTGATATTATATTGTGATTTTTTTAAATTTGTGTATAATACAACAATTAATCAACTATCAGAAAAAAAAAATGTTACATTTGTAACAGTAATTAAGCATCAGCTACAAATGTCACATGCATATTTTTTTACTGTTTTATTGTTATAAAATGTATAATACCTATATAGTAGTTACCTTTAAATAAAATAAAACAAACTTTGGTAAACAGATTATCTTAAATAATAACATAATTGTTGACTTTTAAATTGTTAAAACACTTATGACATAATAACCTTTAACCCTACACTGCATACAAGGGCATATATGCATTATAACATTAGATGGTTATGTATCTAAGGTATGTTCATTTAACACGTTCAATGCCGACGTCGGATATGCTCCGACACTGGATACCGACGCGCCTGGCCGGTGTCGGAGCGTGTCCGACAAACGTTATATGTATTATTATAGTGGAATAAAATATTCGGCTTTGAGTGTATGACTATAATATTTGTGTTGGCTACTCAGTATATATTTTTAAATAAGTTGGTACAATTGGTTTTTAGTTTCCACCTTTTTGTTGATTGTGGGAAGGTTTTATCTATAACCATGTATAGATACAAAACACATGTTATTTTCTATCGTCCAATGCTATCAATATTCTTTTTTTTTCAGAAAAATGTAATAAATGCATCGACAAAACAATCTATACGTCAATACTTCCACAATTATTGTTCGTATGTTCATGTCGTATGTATCATAATAATTATATACATGATTAGGCGAACGTAGATTATTGAAATAATATGATAACAAATTCGTAATTCGTTAGCACCCGATCTTATTTTTTTAAATTAACAAATTTAATTAACAATAATACAAATGGATCTTCCTCCTGGTCCATCTAGAGAGCGATCTCGAAGTCCTATATATAATAAAACAAAAAAAACTAAAATATTAACCGACGAAGAACTCTTATTACTTTTGGAAAATGATAAATGGTTATCATCGGAGGATGATTTTGATGGCAGTTCTGATGATAATTTTGAGGGTAGTTTGGTTGATGATTTCGATAACATGGCAGAAGTTGAAGAAGGTAATTCAAATAATGATTGTCATTATATGTATTTAGATAGTAGTACGATGAATGGGATGTCTGATAACTCTAATAATAGTCTTAGAAAAGAGCCTAACAATTATGAAATTTCCTGGTTATCTGACCCTGCAAATGCAAACTATATTCCATTTACAGCTACACCAGGTTTGAAATGTGTACCCGAAGGAAACGCACCTATTGATTATTTTAGATTATTAGTTACTGATAGTTTTTTTGATCTTCTTGTTGAGGAAACAAATGCATATGCACTTGATATTTTTTTAAATCAAACACACGAAAGTGCAAGAATAAATAATTGGGTAGATACCAACAGAAAAGAAATGGAAATTTTTATTGGCTTATTGTTTCATATGGGAACAATTAGATTAAGTAGATTGGAAGATTATTGGAAAACCAGTCGACTTTTCAACATTCCGTGTTTTCGTGAATATATGAGTCGTAACAGATTCATGTTAATATTACGTGCATTGCATTTCACTCGTAATCCGAAAGAAGGAGAACCTACTCCTCATAATAGGTTATATAAAATCCAGAGTGTTTTGAATTATTTTAATTCAAAAATGGAAGAAGTTTATGAACCATCTAAAAATTTATCTATAGATGAATCTATGATTTTATGACGTGGGCGTTTGGTATTTCGCCAATACATTGAAAACAAACGACACAAATATGGCGTAAAATCATATATGTTGACTGAACCCTGGGGTTTTATACATAGGGTTATGGTTTATTCTGGACAAGGTCATGATATATCTAATACTATGAGTCATACAGAGTATGTGGTTTTTAAACTTATGAATGGATTATTTTATGAAGGCCGATCACTATTTATGGACAAATATTATAATAGTGTCCATCTATCAGAACTGTTGTTAGAAAAAAAAACATTTGTCACAGGAACTCTACGATCAAACCGCAAAAACAACCCTAAAGATGTTATTGATAAAAAATTGAAAAAAGGAGAGTCTATATATCGGTATACAAAAGAGGGTATTTGTGTCCTAAAATGGAAAGACAAGAGAGATGTTCTGATGATAAGTTCTGAATTTTCTCACTCAATGTGTGAAGTTAGTTCTAGGACAGAAGTAAAACAGAAACCTATAATAGTAAAAAAATATAATGAAAATATGTCAGGAATAGATCGCCAGGATCAAATGGCATCATACTACCCCTGTGAAAGGAAATCCTTGAGGTGGTATAAAAAAATTGGTGTGCATTTTATGCACTTATTGTTAATAAATTCATATTTTCTATATAATAGAAACGTAAAAAAAATATCATTGTACGACTACAGGATCTCAGTTATTGAAAGTTTATTACCTAAAAAAGACAATAAAACACAGAAAAATTCTGAGGTGAAAAAAACTGAAGCACATTTACCCAAAAAAGTTGAAAAAAATGAAAAAAACAGATATTATAAAAAACGCTGTAAGGTTTGTGCTGATAAAAAAATACGAAAAGAAACTATATATTATTGTGATCAATGTGAGGATGAACCAGGGTTATGCTTGGAACAATGCTTCAAAGAGTTTCACAAATAATCGTTATAATTTTGTTTAATTATTTTTTACTTTTATTTATTTTATTATTATTTTATAACTTATAGACGAAGGCTAGTCTACTTTTCATTTGCAATGATTTATAATATTTGTTTTGATATTTATATTGAGATCATATTGTTATATTAATTTGTTAACTATTAGAATTGTTATTAAAACATTATAAGTATTTGTTAATTGTTATGTGTCTTAATGTCTTATCATTCGTTATATTTTATATCAAAAAATAAAACCATCATGTTTTAGATTCTAATAATAATTTACCTTTCATGATATCAAAATCTTTAAAATAATAATTATATATTTATATTGATAATTATACTAAAAATAAATATATAAGTATAATATTATATGTATTATTATTTACAATTCAAAAAATAAATGCTTTAGCATATAGCGTGTCGGATACGTGCCGACGTCGGCCATATGATGCATTGCCACACCGTATGGCCGGCGTCGTCACGTATCCGACGGCGTCTATGTTTTAAATATTAGCGTGGCGTGTAGCGTAAAGGTGTGATTCCTTAGAACGCGTTTAGTGACGCGCGACCGGCGCGGGTCACGCGGCGCGACTCAAATTTTAGCCGCGCGGCTGAGTGCCGAATCCTTTAACTGCGAAACGCGCCGCAACAGACGCGCGGCACGTCGAATTTTGAATTAATTTATATTCATATTCGATCATTACAACCTTGCGCGTTGCATTGATCACAAGTCTCTTGTTTATTTCCGATCATTTGTAATAATTTAATTGTGAACCATGTTGCGTAACAAAGTTTTGATTAATCTTCTATTAGAAGAAATAGAAGACGAAGAAATTATTATTGATCAAGTTATGACGAATGAAGTTCATGATATGTTTCAATCCAGAAAAAAAGAAGGATTTTTTAGTATCTTAATTGAAAAACATTTGTTTAGCGATGAAAAAAAATTCAGAGAATTTTTTAGATTAAATTGGGAACAATTTAACTATGTTCTTAACTTAATTGAAGACGATATAAAATCAAATCGCACCAACAGAGTAAGAGAGCCTATTTCACCGGCGGAGAAATTAGCTGTAACTTTAAGGTAAGCATTTTTCCTTAAAATATGCAACAGCCGCATGATTAACACATAACTTTTATACGTTTTTACGTAAATGTTTTAATTATTCATATAAAATAACGAAATCAGCAAATTCTATAACTCTATAAGTGCTATAATATTAGTTTTAAATGTATTGAATTAATATAATATAATAATATGTTCTAAAAAAAGAGAGTTTATGAATAATAGTCTCGCACTCTCACCAATCACTATTATAAAATATAACCATCGATTGATTCTAAATACTAATGATTAATGATACTATGTAACAAGAAACCAAGGAAAATAATTAAAAATAGTTTCAAATTTAAAACCAAGGTTACTATAAATTAAGTAGTTGAGGTATAAATAACTTAGTTGAGGAAAATAACTAATAAAAATAACAAACCATAGTCTCAGTGAAAATAAAAATAATAACATTACTGTCATTTAGCTAGTACCTATAGCATTTTTAAAATAAAGATAACGATTTTATAAATAAATAAAATACACTTCTGTTGAAACATAAACATAAAAACTAGGATAATATTGCTCCAATGATTATAATGATTAATTATTATGAAAATTTTCTGTCCACCTGGATTCTGAAGAACTTCCATCAAGTTCAGAGGAGTGTATTGAATAGGTTGTATAATTTATTGGAACTAATGCTTGAGGACTGAAATTTATATTTTCTGGAAACACATAATTGGAAGTACTGCCAGTTTGATCCAAAGATTTTAGATTCTGACGTTCCAATTCGTTTATAACTTTGAGTACATCCATTTTTGCTTTTATTTTGAGTTCTGGCGAAAATTGTTTGACTGTAAGCGACATACTTTTGAAAAAAACATCGATGGAGTCCTCTGGTTCTTCTATTTTTGTAAGCTCTTCCATTAAACGGATTCTTTCTTCGCTTCTTTTATTTAAAATGTCGACTAGTTCCGTTTTTTTTGATCGTTTTTGACTAGTTGAATCTTTCTCCGACTTCTCTGCTACCGCTACTGGCTCAAAAGTTGATACTGATGATACATTTTCAATTTCAGGTTCCGTTTGTGTAATAACACTATTATCATTTGAACTTATGTGATCTTCCTCAATTGTATCTCCTTCGTGGGACACATTTGTTACGCTCCTATTCAGTATCATAATGATAACATTATTAGTATTTAAATTACATTTTATATACACCAAAAAATAAAAATGTGTCATATATTATTACTGTCTCTCATATATTGATTTATCCATAAAAGATAAAGCATCCTCAAGAATCCATTTTGATGGTTTTTCTTTCGTGGCAGACCCAGTACCCAACTTTCTACTTCTCCTTTTTTTATTGTATGTGTCCTTAATGTTTTTCCAGCGCTTTTTACAATCGTCAACTGCATCAATATAATTAAGTAATACTTATTAAAATGTAATGATATAAATAAAATAAAATTGTATATAAAATAACATTTGATATACAGTAGCTAAACTCGTTGAAAAAATATTGTATTTTGATTACAGCTCAAAATTAAAATTCATAAAAAAAATCATTTATTATTTAATAAATTGTTTGTCAGTATTCATTATAAATTTTTTTAACTACTATCTCCATTATATTTCGAATTAAAGCTATGACTTTCAATTAATTTACATACTGTATGTAATATAGTATAATATGTAATATAATTATTATATTTATTTATAGACATTACATATATTTTTTTATTCAATAAGTCTTGCAATGATATAAACATAATTAATATTAATAAACATTAATTATTTATAATAATTTATATATCTTTTATGTCAAAAATAATACCAAATTTGTGATAGCCTACAATCCTACATATACTCAGAGTTGGGCGTTATTCGAATGAAATTTTATTTAGATGAAATTTTATTCGAATAAAAAATTATTCGAATGATTATCTAGATAAAATTTTGCCCAACTCTGCATATACTATTATTATTTATTTATTAATAATTTAGCCAGCAATTGTACCCGTGCGATTTGCACTTATCCATACGGCACCTAATGTCAAGGCTGGGCAAGTTAATGATTTTTTTTAACTCAGTTAAGTTAAGTTAAGTTAATAGGCACCAATAACAAAAAGTTAAAAGTTAATTTAATTTTAGATTAACTCAGTTAAGTTAAAAGTTAATTCCATTTTTTTTAAACTTTTTATTAAGTTAAAAAAAGTTAATTTTTTTTTACACAACGCTAGAGTACTTTATTTTTTCCAAACCATATCTAAATTATAGATCATGATGTTTATATTTTATACAGCATTTCCATATGGTATATAACCTATATTATTATTTATTATTGTTATTTGATATAATAATTTAATAACAAAAACCTTTTATTAAAATTAAAAATAAACAGGGTGTTCATTAGAGTAAAGAGTGATTGGAACATTATAAAATTTTTAACTTTAAACAATTCACGGAAAATATTATTTTGACATAACAACAAATTGACAAAAAATGAAATGTAAAAAATATTAAAAACAAAAAAATGAACTTAACTTATTTCTTAAAATGAAAAATTAATTCGTTAAGTTCACGTTTATTAAACTAAATATTTAGTACGATAATAGTTAAGTTAATGAAAATCCAAAAGTAATTAGTTAAGTTAAAAAGTTAAAACAAAATTAACTTTTTAACTCGTTAATGCCCAGCCTTGCCTAATGTACAGCAGAATGGTACCCACAATAACATTATTATTTATATTATATATTTATTGCTGTCAATAAATTCAAGTATTTTTATCATTTAATTTTTTTTAACAGGTTTATGGCGACTGGAGAATCTTTTCGGTCCCTAGCTTTTGCTTTTCGCATCTCCCAAAGTTATATTACGCGTATTGTGAGACTAGTATTGAAAAGTTTGAGCAATCGATTGACACCCATATTATTACCACCACCAACCAAAAATGATATGGTAGAAATATCGAAAGAGTTTTGGGAAAAATGGAATTTTCCGAATTGTGCAGGTGCCATTGATGGCAAACATATTCGTATTTTTTCACCAAAGAATAGCGGATCATTGTTTTTCAACTACAAAGATTTTTTTTCAATTGTTTTGTTAGCGATTGTAGATGCTAACTGTAAGTTTATTTATGTAGACATCGGATCCTATGGCAAAGAGGGTGATAGCGGTATATTCACAAAATCAAAAATCTCAGAAAAAATGAAAAATGGTGATTATTTTCCACCTAATGCTAAAGTTCCAAATTCAGACAAAATATTACCATATGTTTTCATTGGCGATGAAGCTTTTCGTTTAGACCCTCATATGATGCGACCATACTCGAAAATTGAATCCAGAAATGATAGTGAGAAAAAAATTTTTAATTATCGTCTTTCACGGGCAAGAAGAACTACTGAAAATAGTTTTGGACTGCTGAGTCAGGTGTTTAGAGTTTTTTACACCCCTATTCCACTAAAAACACAAACTGTTGATCATCTTGTGTTATCTGCGTGCTGCCTACATAATCTTTTACGTAACCAATATAAAATAAAGAATACAACAGAACGATACTATACATATAATTACGATCCAAATGACTCTCCTCCGAACAATATGATTCAACTTGAGCGTACGGGAGGTTATGGTAATTATGAAGGATTTATGGTAAGAGATGAGTTCAAACAATTTTTCAATTCCCCACAAGGTACAGTCCCATGGCAAAATTATCATACTTTAAGAACAGATACTTCATAAAAACGATACCTAATATTATGTTATGTCTTATGTTTAACAGAACAATATTTGTATTAATTATTATTTTTAAATATGTTTTAAAAACAAAACATATATGTTTTTTATATCAAAGTACCTATTAACCTATTGATTATATTTTATCTTTAATGACTATATTTAGTTATAAATTCAGTTTGATTATTAATTTTGTATAGCATTACGTTTATATTAATTTTAATTTAATTTTAAAAATGTACGTTCTCAATGTATAGTATAGAAAAAATAGTATGAAAGAATAAATTATAGTATAATATAATATAATATAATATAAGAGTAATATACTATTTAATAATAATAATATAATAAAATATTACATTATATTATATTATATATTAAGTGTAATATAGGTACTATTTCATAATGATAATATAATCAAATATAATATTATAGTATTAAATATAATATAACATAATAATACCTGGCTTGTTCACTTCATTTGAAATCTGTTTCCACACATTTTCCCTTACTGTTTGGTCCTTATATAAAGTGTGTTTTAAATCATACAGACAAGGGTGGTATCCTACAAGTTCTGCAAGCGTTTTATCATCTTCAGATGAAAATATAATTTTTGATGACATTTTTATACAATATTATAATAAGTATAATAATAAGTATAATATATATAGTATATAATAATAGTATATATTTTAAAAGACGTGCGCGACCGCGTCTCGACTGCCTCTGAAGCGGTCAGAGTCGCGCGGCTGTAGACGCGCATGACAGTCGCGCGCGGCAGACGCGTTGTAGGGAATCGGCTACATTTAAAAATAGGCAAAGAAGTCCTGAGGCGACCAAAAATAGAATCGCGCCGCGTCAGCCGCGCCGGTCGCGCGTCACTAGACGAGTTCTAAGGAATCACACCTTAATACGCCAGAATAATGTTGGCATTGAACGTGTTAAAGCTAATGAAAACCTGGCGGTCATTTGCTCAAACCAGTTAAAAATTAGTTTTTCGTAAAATTTTAACGGTAGATGGCAGCACATATTTTAAAAGTATATTTTTTTATATGTGCTAAACTATGCTATATATGCTAAACTATATTTAGCTATTATGACATATGGTAATTGAGGCATTTCATAAACAAACAATGTTTTTCACGTCAACAATCTATTATAGTCGCTTATATTTGACGTGCATATTTGCACTACTATGCAGTACTGGTCCTGACTGGCTAGTAGTATCAGCAACTTTTGTTCCTTGTGACCATAATATTTTATATTACTATTGTCTGTTTGTATTGTATGTTTTATATTGTATGTAACTGTTGTGCGGTTTTTTAAATTTTTTTTAAATATGGCTCTTAACGACTATGAAATCGAAACGTTTTTAAATATACCAATCGAAAGTGAAGACGAGTATGCAGATGGTTTTGAGCTAAGTGACGATGAAAATATAAATTAGGTAAATAATAAATATACATTTTATATTGGAGCGCACATTTTTGCAATCATAATTTTTATAGGAAACTGTAACTCCTCGGAAAGACCGTGTTGTCGTGCGTGTTAGAGAAGAAGACAATGATGTTTTTACACTTCCAGAATATTTTTTAGTTGAAAATGAAAATGTTTCCGATCAATCAACTTCTGATTCTTCTGTACAAGTTCAAACTTCACCATTACCACCTTCGTCGCAAAATGTAAATTTTGTACAAACATCTACAAATACAATGCGCGTTCAACGTACAAGGATTACTCGCTGTGATAAAAATGCTGCTAAAAAACAGGTAAAAAATTCAATTTTGCATACTAAGACAAGAGTTATTCGACCAACATGGATAAAAGGTAATTTTACACAAAATGAGTCGGTTATAAAATTTAAAACTGAATTTCCAATGCCACATGAACTAAAAAAATTAGAAACGCCTAAAGATTTTTTTAATTATTTTTTCGACGACTGTCTATTATCAATAATAACTGAACAAACAGAACTGTACAGCACGCAAGTTGACCCTTCAAAGCCATTTATCCTCTCAAAAACTGAATTACAAAGATTTCTTGGAATACTTATTATGATGTCCGTTGACCATGTTCCAAACTCGAGATCATATTGGTCAGATAATGTAGGAAATATACCTATAAAGAACTGCATGAGCGTAAATCATTTCAAATGAATAAAAAGATTTCTACATTTCAATAATAATAATTTAGACCTCCCTCCAAACCACGTAGACCGTGATAGGCTGTTCAAAATCCGTCCGATTGTTGAATTACTAAAAGCAAAATTTTCTTCTGTGCCTTTTGACGAATTTCTAGCTCTAGATGAACAGTTGTGCCCAACAAAGGCGCGTTCGTATATGAAGCAATATTTACCTCTTAAACCTCACAAATGGGGTTATAAATTATTTGTTCTCTGTGGAGTAAAAGGTTACGCCTACAATTTTGAAATTTACACGGGTAACGAAAACAATTCTGTAGAACGCCAGCAAATGCTTGAACCTGACTTAGGTGCAACATGTAATGTCGTAGTTAGACTTTCGAGAGTGATACCGAGAAATGAAAACCATAAATTATACTTTGACAATTATTATACGTCAATTCCAGTTATGGTGTACTTAGAAAAATTAGGTATACACACAGTAGGGACGTTTAGGAGGAATAGATTTCCCGATATAGCGCTTATGCCTGAAAAAGAAATGCTAAAAAAACCTCGAGGAACATATGATGAATGTTTAACAGTAGTTGATGGTGTACCAATTACAACAGTGTCGTGGAAAGACAATAAAATTGTAAATGTTACCTCCACTTTCATTGGCGCCCTCGAACCAACCAAAGTACGTAGATACGATAAAAAACAAAAAAAAAATGTAGACGTTGAGAGGCCAAAAATTATCGAAGTCTATAATAAGCACATGGGCGGTGTTGATCTGATGGATTCATTGATAGGACGGTACAGAATAATAATGAGATCAAAAAAATGGTACATAAAAATATTTTATCACTTATTAGATATGACGGTCGTGAATTCATGGCTAATGTACAAAAAAATTACTGGCAACAAAATGCAACTGGCCAAATTCTGAGAACATTTATCTGTAACTCTTATGCAAAGTGGAATCGCCAAACGAGGAAAAGGCAGGCCCTCAGGTTCATTGGAAATACATGAAAATACTAAAAAAAAACGAACACAAACACCATCTGCACCGTTTGATGAGATAAGAAGAGATTGTCTAGAACATTGGCCAAACTATGAACAGCAAAGACGGATATGCAAAATGCCAAAATGCAAATTTCAGTCGTTTACAAAATGTTCTAAATGTTGTGTTTATTTATGTTACAATAACGATAGAAACTGTTTTGTTGATTTTCATTGTTCTTAGTTAGGTAACATAAGAAATACAAATTCAAAGTATAGGTATATAAAAAGTTAAGAAGTAAAATAAAGTATAATTAGTATCATAATCATATTGACGTTGTGTTTTAATATTTATATTTATCATAGTACCTATTCACACGAAAATGAAGGTAATTCAATCGGGTTTCCGATTAGGTATCGTAACTGCATGCAAGTGCATATATGCATTATATACTTAAATCCTTAGTTCTACCGGGAAAAAATATTTTTATTTTTTTTTTATGATTTTTCCTATAATTATTCAATGGAACTATATAACATTTAATTTTTTTAGCGAAAAAAAAATGTCATGCAGTGTAGGGTTAATTAAAACAAAACACAACTTTGGTAAACAGATTATCTTAAATAGAAACATAGGTAACTTTTGATCTTGAGGGTAATTCGGTCCTACCGTACCGTGTCGGTCGAGGCCGCCCTGGTCCTGGCCTGCATGCCACCCGTTGACTTGCTTGGACTGGAGAGGCAGTATATCAGATCCCGTCTGCGCGCCGCTATGGAGCTCGGCGAACAACGGACCTCCAAGACGGCCGTGAAACGCGAGGCAAGAGCAAACACGATCGTCGCCTGGCAGGCAAGATGGCAAGCCACCCTGAAGGCGGCCTGGACGCGCCGCGTCATCCCTGACCTGGCAAGATGGCTAGGAAGGACTGTCCCGTGGGTGCCTCTGACGTATCACATGACTCAGGCACTCACGGGACATGGCTGCTTTGAATGGTACCTCCATCGAATCAATAGGGCCACTAGCACTCGTTGCTGGCAGTGCTTGGGCGAATTTGACACAGTAGAGCACACCCTGTTTGACTGCCCCCATTGGGACGGCTTTCGTGAAGCCCTGAGAGCCAGGATCGGCCACCGTCCGAGCACCAATGACGTTCCGGACATTATCTGTGGACCGGCGTTCGAGCTCCTGCCGGCGGACGCCCAAGTGAAGGATGTGATCCTAAGAGAGGCCAAAGAGAGGTTCAGGCTGTTCTATGGCATGGTAGAAAACATCCTTACAGCCAAGGAGGAAGACGAGCGAGTTCGACAGGCCGCGAATCGGCGGTATTTACCTTAGTTAAGAACCGATTTGTACAACTTATTAGCTCAACTTTGCTTGTAATAACAGCGGGCGGGGGACTGTCCCACCGCTGTTAATTGTCTTTTGTTTTGTTTCAACAATAAACGATGGGGGCTGGAGGGGAAGTACTGGCACCTTAGTTCCCCCTTCAGTTCTCGATACCACAATAAAAAAAAAAAAAAAAGGTAACTTTTGATTTTCAAATTATTAAAAACTTATAACATAATATCATAATTCATAATATCATTTAAAGAACATAAAATAAAATAGGTGCAACAGTATATCACAGAAGGTGACTGCAGTGGCGCCGAACCGTGTATCAAGTGGGGCAATCGCCCACCTTCTTTGAATGGGTGGGTGTTTAGAAAATTTAAGTAGGTATTATGATTGCAAATAATCATCTGTTCATCTGTTCATCAGTATTTTAGATATACTATACCTATTATACTTATTTTATGAAGTGTATGTGTACAGTGTACACAGATTATTATTCGACCCGTATAGTAGATACTGTTCTAACTTTTAATTGTGGCCAATATTTGGTTTAGGTATTAGTTTGTATATAAATAAAATCTTTATCGTAAGACTTGGTTTTTCAAGCACTTTTGATAATGTCTTGTGAATGTGATATTCCAATTGATGTAGACACTATCATCAAACATTTTGTATCATGTAGTACAGAATTGTCAAAATTATTATTGTAATGTACCTATATTTTAATAATTATATTATTGAGTTATTTATATTATTTAAATTTAATCATATATTATATAATTATAATTTATACTTAATTAATTTATAAATGCTCATTTTTAATAATTATTATTGATAATAAATTGATTACTTATGGTTTACAGGTAGGGGGTGTGGGGCGAAGCCCCCCACGGCTCTGTTTAAATTACTTGGGTGGGTAGGTACTTTTTGGATTCTACTGCCCCTCCAAATAAAATTTGGTTCAGCGCCACTGGGTGACTGTTACATTTCTACCAATTCAATATTTTTTTTAAATAGGGACTTAAATATTAGAAAAAATACTGACTACACAGCTTTTGGTGTATATCAAAATAACTACTGCCAAACATTTATTAAAAATCTGTACCTACTCAAATAAAATAATTAAATGTATGATTTGTGTTTACTATCTGTTATGAAAAAAACTTTTATCGTAATTTTCATAAGGAAACATCGATTGTTATAAAGGGCATCGACTGTTAAATTAATTTAAGATTTTGATATTGATAATTGAATAACTTATTGCCAGAGTTACATTTGATGGAGACTAGCGGCCAATGTAGATAATTACACATTACAATATTACCATTACGTATAAGTACGTATATTATGTAATAATAATAATAATAATAAATATAATTCTTGAAACAGGATAATAGGAAACCACATATAAGAAACAGATAAATGAATTGTGACAGAATTAGTTACGGTAGACAATTATTACATCATAGAGACGGCGAAGTGTTAATACACACGTAGGTTAGAGTAATCAACCTTTAGAATAAATAATTTCTAATAAAGATTTAGCAACCACTCAAATTAAATAGATTATACTACTCTTTATAGAGAACTGTGGTTAGGTACTAAAATAGATTAGATAAACTAGTTTTTCACCAGATTAAAGTTCATGATGTCTAGTTTTACTCCATCAGACATCAGTAATCATGGATTCGTGGCCTGTGAATCAGCGCGTTTTTGACGTTACGACATTTATTGCGTGTAAATCCATTGCAACTGTACACCGAAAATTTCGACGACAGTTCAATATTCCTGTTGGAGGCAATATTCCTTCACGGAATTCAATCTAAGATTGGTATCATAAATTTCAAAATATTGGTTCTGTTTTAACAACTTATAAAGACAGTAAAAAAAGTGTAAGAACACCAGAAAACATTAAACAAGTACGTCATGCAATCGAACAAAGTCTACAACGCTCGGCTAGGTGACCTTCTCAGACGTTGAACTATTCGAAGAATTTTACATAATGATTTACAACTTTTTCCATATAAAGTACAGATAGTGCAACAACTTCTGAATGATTATGGTACGATAATTGAATTTTGTAACAGGTTTCAGCAATTTGAAAGGTATAAAAATAGGAAAGAGGTCAGGGTATTTAATACGATTCAACAATACTGGTAAATTAATTAATTACAATTTATTAATTTGAAAGCAATATTATATTATAACGGTTTAGAGCTAAAGACAGCGGTTCGATGCGCGGGCATATACGTCGTGCCCGGAGGATACGACGAAACAGAACGATACACGACTTGAAGACGGTCTGTAAGGGCCGTCCGACGGTGTTGCCCGTTAAAGTCGTGGTTTCCTACAATCACGCGTGCATGATTTCGCGGTGCGCGATGCGTGATGCGTGATCGCAAAGTTGAAACCACGAAAAACTATGTAAGTGTTTATTAATAATTCACGCACGCGATTGTCGATTCACGCACTTCACTCACGCAGCTGTCACCACGAAGTCAACTTCTGCGTGAAACCATCGTGGGATTGCATTTGTTTTAATATATTATTTATTAATATTAATATTAATTAATTAATATGTCAATATATTAATATATTATTGTGTTATATTATGTTTTATTTGATTTTTATTACCAATATCAAGTCAAATCAAACGGCAGGTAGAAGTAAGTAAGAATAATTTTCAAATATAAGCTATATAAATCTTCTTCAACAGCTTAACGGTCCATTAAGGACCTGTGCTGACACTAGTAAGCCTTCCATTTTTCTCTGTCCAAAGTCCAATCTAACGGTGCTTGCTCATCTATTAGTTTCATATCCTTTTCTACGGTGTCGTTCCATCTTGTTCTTGGTCTTCCAATTGGGCGTTTTTTATTTATTTTTCTTATCAGAATATTTTTTAATACATCTCCATCAGCTCTCTATACATGTCCCAGCCACTCTAGACGTTTACACCTTATATATGTGAGTATATTTGGTTTTTCATACAGGCCATACAGCTCTTCATTGTGCCTCTTTTCATAAATTCCCAGATTGTCGTTGTACACCGGTCCATATACAGTGTGATCCCTTTTAAAGGTAACACTAAATAATTCTGTCCAGTGACATCGGATTAATATGCGGTTTTCGGGAGGGGATAGGGAATACATAAATACACATTTCTTGATGATTTTTACATTTTTAGATCTTTTCGTGTGCGCATGCGCAATACAACTTGCATTTTTTTAAATGGCAACAGGTGTTTTTAATACCAAATTCGGATAGACCGAATTTTTTTAAGTCGATTTGGTCCTTTTTACCATAGCTCTAAAATCAAAATTGACCAAATGGCAACCAGTTAAAGTTTTGATTAAAATTATTGAATTTTTCAACAATCATACTAGAATTTTTCGAATTATTATGAAATTTTAAGTATTTTTTTTATTTCCGTAGGTTTGCAGATATTATTAAAATCATTTAAATTTAATTTTGAGTACCTAATTAATTAACCTCAATTAAACGTAAATGTTAGTTCAGAAAAGATTAAGATTAAACAAACTAATATGATTTATTTCTCATAACTTCTATTATTAAAGTTTCTATTTAAATTATTAATTTTATCATTTATTGTTATTTTTCATGATACAAGTGGGTAATTACTTGTAATCTCTAAGATTATTTTATTTGTAGCATTTACTAAAATAAACCAAATTTATTTATGGTGTGCTAAGAATATTATCTTAATGTAGATAAATCCGTATAAATCTGACAATAATAACTTATTATAATTGATAATTTTTAGCATTTATTTAAATGTACCTATTGAAAGTCATTACAAGTTTTAAACTCGTATGTAATGCAAGTATTTCATTGAAATTTAAAAATGACAAGTAATAATGAAAAAGTTGATATGCTTTTAGTTTATGGTGAATGTCGACGTAATTCACGAAATGCCGCTAGACTTTATGCAGAACGATATCCCGAACGATATCACCCTCCTCGCAATTACTTTGTCAGAATTGAATCGTCTTTGAGAAATAGTGGTGAGCTACCTGCAAGACAAGGTGATAATCGACGTAATCAAAGACAGTTGATTGGACAGGCAAACGAACAGGACGAAATGCAGGTATTAGCATATGTTCAATTAAATCCTCGATCTTCGATTAGGCATTTAAGCAACGAAATTGGAATTTCTTATAAAAAAGTTCATAAAATTTTGAAAAAAAATAAACTGCACCCGTATAAGCCTGACTTAGTACAAAAGATTTTACCAGGTGATTCTAATCGTAGACTCACATTTATTGCATGGTTTATGATACAATTACACGACGAACCCGATTTTCTAAAATTTATCTGTTGGACCGATGAATCGAAGTTTACCAACAACGGTATAATTAATAAGCAAAATAACCGGTATTGGGCTGATCACAATCCATATTGGACGACTGATACAAATCACCAAACAGTTTGGGGAACTAACGTTTGGTGTGGGCTACTAGATGGGAGACTTCTCGGGCCGTATTTTTACGATGGTACACTTACTGGGAGAAGATACTTGGAGTTTTTAACTGATGTTTTACCTACATACATGGATGATATTCCATTAGAGTCTAGAAATAATTTATTTTTTCAACAAGATGGAGCACCTGCACACAATGCAATTGTTGTAAGAGAGTATTTACAAAATAAATTTGGTAATCGATGGATGGGTACATATGGTGCAGTAGCTTGGCCACCAAGATCTCCAGATCTCACGCCATTAGATTTTTTTCTGTGGGGACATTTGAAGAATGTAGTGTATTCAACTCCACCTTTAAATATTCAAGATCTAAAAAATAAAATTGTGAATGCTTGTGCAGAACTTAAAAGGGAACAGATATTAGCAGCTACTCAAAGAGAAGTGATTCGTCGATTTCAATCATGCATGGAGAATGATGGGCTAAACTTTGAACAATTTATTAGATAATTATTAGAAATTTGTTTGTCCAAATAAATAATAGAAATGATTAAAATTATAAAAAAATTGCGTTAATTATTTTAATTGTTTCTTACCTAGTAAATTAACGAACATTTACGTCTAATTGAGGTTAATTAATTAGGTACTCAAAATTAAATTTAAATGATTTTAATAATATCTGCAAACCTACGGAAATAAAAAAAATACTTAAAATTTCATAATAATTCGAAAAATTCTAGTATGATTGTTGAAAAATTCAATAATTTTAATCAAAACTTTAACTGGTTGCCATTTGGTCAATTTTGATTTTAGAGCTATGGTAAAAAGGACCAAATCGACTTAAAAAAATTCGGTCTATCCGAATTTGGTATTAAAAACACCTGTTGCCATTTAAAAAAATGCAAGTTGTATTGCGCATGCGCACACGAAAAGATCTAAAAATGTAAAAATCATCAAGAAATGTGTATTTATGTAGTCCCTATCCCCTCCCGAAAACCGCATATTAATCCGATGTCACTGGACAGAATTATTTAGTGTTACCTTTAAAAGGGATCACACTGTATATTTCTTAGTATCTTCCTTTCCCATATAGCAAGTTTTCAATTGTCATCTTAAGTAAGTCATCATGCTAAAGTAACATCTATTTCCATTCGATATTCTTTCTTTTATTTCCCTATGCATGTCGTTACTGCTGTTTATATTAACACCTAAGTATTTGAAATTATCCACCTTTTCAAAGTTCATATTTCCTACTTTCAGGTTTGACTGGTCTAAGTTTCTTCTAGATAGTATCATAAGTGTAGTCTGTTCTTCATTGATACATAAACCCATGTTTTTGCTGGCTTCTATTAGTTTAGAAACTGAGCGGGTAACTTCTTCTCGCGTATTTCCTAAAAGAACTATGTCATCAGCATATGCTAAAACGGTTTCCCCACCAAGAACTTCCATTGTTCGTCCTTCATCGGAATCTCTGATAACTTTTTTTAGTCCCAGATTGAATAAAATTGGGGATAAAGCATCTCCCTGTCTCAATCCTGAATTAACTTCAAAGGCTGGCGATAATCTCTGTAAGAAACGTACTTTAAGTAACGTCTTGTCATTACACATTTTTACTAAGTTTACATATTTTTGTGGGATTCCAAAGAGTACCATTGCTTTCCATAGTTCTTTCCTATTTACACTGTCATAAGCTTGTTTGTAATCCACAAATATCATATATAGGTCCTTATCGAACTCATAGTATTTCTCCATCGTTTGCCTTAAGGTGAATATGTGATCGACGGTGGATTTCCCCTTTACAAAGGCACATTGGTACCTTCCCATGATGGCTTCTGCATACGGCGTTATTTTTTCCAAAAAGAGCGTCGGCAATATTTTATAACAAGTATCCAATAAGGAAATTCCTCTGTAATTTGTTGGGTCTAGCGTGTCTCCCTTTTTAAATATTGGGCATAGTATTGCCGTGTTCCACTCAACTGGCATTTCTTCGGTTTCCCAGATTACCTTAATCATTTTCCAAATTTCATTTTTGATCGTTTCTCCTCCATTTTTCCGCTACTATGTTACTTTCTCCAGGTGATTTGTTGGTTTTTAGTTTTCCTATGATGTTAAAGATTTCCCGTTTCGTTGGGGGTTCAATACATGGTTCCGCTGTACTATATTGCATAACCATTTCCTCGTGTATTGGTGTTGGTGCTGTTTTATTTAGGAGACATGTTTTTTAAATTCTTCTACTACTGATTCCTCTTTTGTTACTAGGTCACCTAACTCATCCCTTAAAAACCTAGTCTGTGGCTTATATCCCTGTTTAATTTTGGCAGTATTGTTGAAGAATCTCCTGGGGTTATTTTTATTTTTTTCAATTTCCTCAATCTTATCTTATTTAGCTATATAAATAACAAATAATTTTTTTTTTGTAAATTATTACAGAAAGAAATTTCACAGTCCATTGGAAAAAACGGTATGTAATGTCATTAGAAAATTAATATAAATTACATAGTTAAAAAGATAGTAAGATAGTAATATTATATAAGACACTATTATGATTTGTGATTCAAATTGTTTGTTCTTGAATAACGAATACGAGACAACAGTCAAGAAAATTTTATATTTATAGAATATCAATATATGACTGAATAAAACCTTATCTAAAATTAAATAATTTACTTACATTTCTAATAATACGGAATGTTTTAGTTTAATAATATCTATGTAATAATTTATAGTGACCGAAAATAAACTTATATACAACATAACAGCAATTTTAGAAAAAAAACAAGATAATATATTAGTACAATTAAATAGTAAACGAAAAGATGAAGTTATAAAAATCACGCAAAACTTAAGCAAATAGCAAATAGCGTTACGGGGGCACGAGAATTCTAGTAGAATTTCTTTAGAAGAACCAAAAAATAACCATGGTAATTTCCGTTGTTTGCTTCGATATCTCTCGAAAAATGGTGACAACGTGTTAAAAGAACATTTGAAATCTAGTGGTTGTAAATCTATGTATACAAGTGCACCTATACAAAATGAAATAATAAATTTGTTTGGTGATTTAATTCAATCAAAAATTCTTGAGAGAGTTTCAAAAACTAATTTTTATACAATACTTGCAGACGAAACAACTGATATTTCTCAAATTGAACAATTCTCATTATGTATTCGTTATGTTGACGAGTAGGTTTTTTCAATTCGAGAAGATTTTCTTACATTCGTTCCGGTATATGATATATCTGGTGAAGGTTTGGCTAACACGATTAAAGAAACATTAAAAAAAATTGGTTTTAATTTGAATAAAATGCGAGGTCAGGGTTGCAACGGGGCTGCAGCAATGCGTGGTCGTTTTAGAGGTGTTCAGGCAATTATTAAAGATATGTACCCAAAAGCATTATACCACATTGTGTATCACACTCACTAAATCTTTGTTTATCGGATGCGACAAAATGTCAAGATATTCGAAATACTTTTGGTATAATAAGTGAATGCTGTTCTTTTTTTTAACAGTTCGGTAAAACGAACTACAGTTCTCAAAAATAAAATAAAATAAATTAAACCAAATACACAATCTACAAAATTGAAATCTTTATGTGAAACTCGCTGGGTGTTACGCCATGAAGTAGTTATGCTTTTTAAAAAATTTGTAGAACCCGTTGTTGCTGCATTAGGAGAAGTGCAAAATGAATGTTCTGGGACCGATTCTTCAAAAAGAGCTAATAGCTTTTTACATTGTATTTGTAACTTTAATTTTTTAATATCTATTTGTGTGTCTAGTAAATTATTAGCAAAGAAAGAAATTTAAATTTCATTTGATTTGTTATATTATTATTATTATTATTATATATATTATTTCATTATTAATTTTTTGAAAACATTAAAAATTATAACAAAAATTAAAATTGTGTACTAATTTTCTAACTCTTATTTCTAATAGGATGAATTGGGGAATTTCAGTTGGAGAAAAAACCACAGCCTCCCCCCAAGAAAAATATCTAAATACGCCCCTGACACATTATGCCAAACGTATTTTCTGTGGTTCTTCGAGCTCGACTTAGGCGGTTATTAAAAATGGCTTTCTTTGGATCTAGTTTTGATTGGTTTCGGGGATAAGGCCTCATCATTGTCTCCGTCAATTTAAATGCTTCGTCACCGACAAATACATGTGGCAAGACTACATCAGTGTTCGGTAAACATTTTGGTTCTGGAAATTTGAATTCTCTGGTTGATATTGGTTTGCCCAAATTAGATTTAGGGAAAATTCCTGCATCCCATTCTTTACCATACGATCCTATGTCTACCACCAGAAACTTGTTATTCGCGTCAACTAAAGCCAATAACACAATTGAAAAAAATGACTTGTAATTAAAAAACAGCGATTCAGAGTTATCAGGGCAAACGATCCGTATGTGCTTCCCGTCTATGGCGTCGCAGCAATTCGAAAAATTCCACATTTCATAGAAATCGTTGGCTACTTTCGACAAACTACATGCGTTGGTTCAAGTATTGCTATATTTTTTAAACGATGACAACTAATACTTCCCTTATAATAGTACTTATCCAACTGTGAGATATTCGGAATTGAAAAGCAAGGGATCTATAACTTTCACCGGTTGCTAAAAATCTGTAAAATATAAATAATACACTAAAATTATTTTCAGTAAATGATTGCAAGACAAGATGGCGCTCAATAAGAGATTCATATGAAAAAAATTTAAAGAAACGAAGATTAGGTACCGGTTCAGTAGCTACAACAAAATCGGAGTACAATGACGATTCATTAAGTTTTTTAGATAACATCGAAAACGAAAGAAGGTAAAAAATTATATGTCGTATATTATTATGTATTATATTGTATTGAATTTTTAACCTAGCCTTAGATTATGATTATAAAAATATTATGAATTTTTAACCTCAAGGTTACTTGTACATTTTTTTTGAAAATAGAAAAAAATTAAAAAACGCTGTTTTAAAATCAATAAATTTTATGTTTATGTGTTATTTAATTATATTCAGAACTACATCGAACATTTCAATAGAAAAAATAGCCTGCAATGACAACACAAACTACTCAGAAATGGCCGTAAATGATATTTTTGACCAAACTGAAGAAATCGAGCCAGAGAAACTATTACTCAAAAGTTCTGAACCATTATTAGATATGCCCATTGATGACAAACTACCGAATACAGAAATAAACCATAGTTTGATAGATTCATTTAGAAAACCGTGCGTAAAAAAAACAACACGAGAGCTCAAGATAAGATATTAGATGAAATTAAAAAAGGACGAAAGGAGCGATTGGCGGCGTTAAGAGAAATGAAACAACAAGAATCTATTGATCCAATTCAAACTTTTTTTAAAAGTATGGCGTCAACGGTTTCAACATTTCCTCAAGAATCAGTTGTGGAAGCCAAAATGAGGATATTTAACATTGTTTCCGAAATGGAATTACGCTTATTGAAAACAAAGGCTACCACGAGTACACCACCTGTAGAAATAATGACATCAACATTAACATTTTCATTGAATCTGCAAGTTCCTACAATACTTGCCGATGAATCTTCGTGTACCACTACGATGTCAAGTGTTTCGGACATTTCAAATCCTACTCCTGCAATATATTTGGTCGAGTTACTTTTAATGTGTTTGAGCAACACAATATAAAAGAGTTAAGTTTAAGGTTATATAAAATCTATAATATAAATTTAATATCAATCTAAATATGGCACATAATTTCAATATTTAATCACACAAACAAAAAAAAAAAAAACAATTCACTTTACAATTATGTATGTTAATTCATTATTATTTATTGAATTGTTTATGTAATACATGCGAATACATGCACATTGCAGACTAAAGGTGCTATTTGGTTTTGAGTCTCATAAAATACTTGATTGGTTGTTTGACGATTTAATGTTGATTTTTGTTGATTGACTGTTTCAATCTCTAATAAGTAAGCCAATTCTGCTTCTGAAACCTTATTACATACTTCCATACGAAGTTCAGCCCCCTCTGCCTTTGGTAGACGTTTTTCTACTTTAGCCATACTCAAGTAGAAGATCTCTACATCACCATGCCCTGAAGATGCATTTTCAATCAATATATTCATCAATTCTCCAGCGTGATCTGATTTTTTCTTTTCATGGCCATTTCTTTTTTGGACTCAAAACTTTTTTCTACGTTTGAATTGCTTACTGGCTGCGATTCTGCACTTGGACTATTATAAGTAGTATTACCTGCAGTAAGTTGTATCGGAAAAATCATCAGCCTTTATTATAATTATTAATCTACATAGTTTATTGACTCATGTGCTACACTTTATTGATTCTAAGCGGAGCGACGCATGTATTGATGATTTTATTATTATATTTAATTGTTTTGTTTTTTTTCTTGTATAAATAGTCGAATTTTGAACTTCAATAACTTTTCCTAAATGAACCTAGTTAGTGCCTTCAAAAAGTTAAAATTAAAAATTCTGGAAAAAAAAATTAAGGAAAAACAGGAATTTTTACACAAAACCTGGACAAAATCAATTTTATGTAGAATACAAGGTTAACTATAAATAAACGATTGTGACACAATGCCGTCGGGACTAGAATGAGAGCAGTCTGGGTTCCACCGTAACGTTTCCTTAGGCTAATTGTCCTCACTGTATCTCTAACACCAGTTGCAGCTGTCACCGATTCTGTCACCTCTTCTTGGTCCGCCCACTGGTCCAGGTCCCTGATTTCCAGCAGTGTCTTTTGTTGAATAGTTCGTACCTCGGTGTCTTTTCCAGCGGATCTCGACACCTCAGCTCGAACTGCTTATACTTGTTCTGGATCGCCTTTGATCTCGATCAGAAGGTCCCCAGATCTCGTCTGTCTCATCCCCGTCACATGGCCACCGATAACCTCTCGGTTCGTTGTACTACGAATTTTTTGGACGAGCCCCGGGAATTCTTCCTTGCTAGCCTGAACCAGAATCGCTGGTGGGCGAGACTTCACTGTTGGCCTGGGAGGTCGTGTCTAAAAGGTCCCATACATGGGACGATATATCGACAGACCAATCGGTCGATTTGTCGTCAAACATCTCTACTCCACACACAAATCGATTTGTCTATCAACTTGCTTAATATATTTCATTGCGACGCACGACGCACAGTAGTCACCACAGTATTCTACGGAGTGCGAAGTTCTTATATTATGTTTTCGTAGATTATAAATTTGTAAATTTGATATTTTCTAACATTTCCAACATATTATTTGCACCATGTCCGAATTATCGGAAAGAAAAATAAAATCCTTAACTGTAGCTGCTCTTGTTTTGGCTCTGGATGATGAAGATAAACAGAGGAAAAAAAGGAAATGGTTAAAACAGTGGTTACTGGAGAGAAGACAATATTCGCACATGAATTTATTACGTGAGCTTAAATCAAGATAATACATTAATAATAAATGTTTATATTGTCCACGATTTAAGATAAAACATAGTATTATGATTTATATGTAATATTTTAAAATTGTATTTTTTATTGCATTTTAAAATTCAATGTTATGTCGTGTTGTGTGCCATATTGCCCATACAAGGGTATTAAAAGTAGTACATTTAGTATACCAAAGAATACATCGTTAAATGTATAATAATAATAGTGTTTTAGTTTTTAGTTTTTAAGCATATATATCAATTTATAACTCTCTATCTTTGCCACAAGCTTAGCTTAAAGAAGATAGATAATTCAAATTTACAATTAATGTAAACTGTATATATGTTTATTTAAATAAAAAAAAAGGTTGAGTGGGAGAAGGTTTTGGGTACTTCATTAAAAGAAAACTCCAGAGTTTGCCAAAACCATTTTAAACATAATGATGTTATTAATACGTGGGAATCTGGACAAGGAGATAACAAATATACGGTAGTATACGGTTGTATTGTTATACAAGATTCCACATAAGTTTTTCTTCATTTAAAAAATATATAAACACAATTATTTTTAGAAATATTTTAAGTTAAAATATGGTTAAAATTATATATTAAAAACAAAAATAACGATTTTAGTCATTTTTTGTTGTAATTTAACTATCGGTACATGAGACTTTTAGAGTATACTATTATACTTCATACAGTATACACACAATTACATTTTCAAATGCAATTCCTTTGTCAAAAATTTATTTCATATACTGTACTTAGGCTAATGCCTGTACTAATGCCCAATAGTAAAATAATTTACTTCAATCACAATAATATTATATAATTTACTTACCTAATAATAGTATAGGCTGACAGACCATCTTTGCTCGGAATCGTTTTTCTTGTACATTGTAAATTGATGTCAATTATTGAATTTTATTCTGTATCATTTTTCATTGGTCTATTATATGTTCCAATACAATTGCCTAATTTTTCTTTGATTAGGAAGATGACTATATAATACTTGGGAAATTTCGTGATTGTGATCTTAATTTATTTTTGTAATGATTAGGGGTTTTCCATCGTCTGAAACTTTTAAATAAAAACCATCTTCACAGTTTAGGTTGCATATTTCAAACATTTTAGTATTTTAATAATCCTCACTTTTATAAATCAGTAATATAAAATAAATGTACTTACGATGTTATACGTTGGTCAAGTGTAATTTTTTGTATGTTCCTCCATGCACAAAAAAACATTTTATGTAATAAAATTTAAAATCAATGGATGCTATACTCATTTTTCAATTTGAGTATTAAGCATTAATTAAAGTTATTATCTTATAAAATCTTATAAAGTAGTCTACACAATTTTTATTTTTAAACACTTGAAAACAATTTTTGAATTGTTCAAACAAAATAAATGTGTGTTTCCATGCTTCAACATTGTTATTGTTTAAAAATAAAATATAATTTTATTGTTCAACTGAAAGATTAATTAAAATTCACCAATAGAAACTTCACACAATACGAGTAGCATAAGTAATTATAAACAGGCGATTAATAATTCAACTTATCCTAATAAATATATTATAAATGTATTTTAAAAATACACAAAGATAAAATAAAAGTTTAATTGTCCCTAATAAACAACCTACTAATATATAATATTCAAATTAGGCTTCGGTTCTGCACAGTGTTAAACCGTATTCGGTGCTCTATAATGTATTCGAGCACACAATGCTCAAAACGTAAAGCGTAAAGAAATACAAAACAGACCATGTGTATTTTCTTCGGAAATAGTGATGCTGATCACGATCAAAGTTAGTAGAGATTAAACTCTAGATTCAAAAGTTAAATTTATTATGCACTAAACTAATACCTAACACGTTTTGATTGTTTACACACGGAAAAAAATAATTTTGTCATGGTAAATAGTTGGAAATATTTTAGGTGGCCTAACATAATACATTGTTACACTGCCCATAACGTATTGGTTGAGAGTGCTAAAAGTAAATTGTTAGCCTATTATGGTTAGTGCAACAATAATGTATGGTAAGACAAAAAATCTAACCATAATAAAGTGTTCGAACAACCATATAAAATGGTTGTCATTGTTTGGTACGTACAACTTCAACCTTTTGCCGCGTCAACCATAAGATAATGTTGGAACAACCAATTGTTCTATTCTTAAGTATCGTGACAATAACAAGTTTAAAAATAACCTGCGATAATAATCGAACAACACACGAAACCCAACGCGGAAAACCCGATTTCCCTGCCACTACCACTTCGTCCAGATACAATTATATCATACACACGAATTATTGCGCTAAGTGAGTATATAGTGACAACAACGGCCGTGCTGTATGCCCTTTGCCCGTATTACCGACTTGACTGTTCGAGTGTTTTGAGTATACGAGTATAATACGACAATAATTACAGTCACAGCCGTTTAACGTTTTTACTTTTCACTCGACATATTTTTATATGATATTGAAGTTTTGATGCTTTGGTGCTGTGTTATTAATTTGTGATAGTTTTAAAATTGTATCTATCGACTGGCGACTACCTACTGTTACAAATGGATCAATTCGTTCTTGATATTTTAACGGATTTACGAATACCGGAACAAATTATTCAAGAATTTAAAGGTGAGTTTTTATACTTTTAAATTTGGTAAGCATTTAGATTATCATATTTTTTAGGTACCTAGTGAAAAAATCAGAAAACGTGTTATTAAACACGTGTTTTGGGTAGGTATTAGATATTTAATCTATTGATTGATTGATCTGATTTTCCATTTTTAATTTTCATAGGCTACACTTTAGTATACCATTGATAGAACTTCATGACATATTTACGTGTGTCCTAGGTACTAACCTAAAATTTAAATTTGATTTTAAATATTTAATGAATTATAGATCAACAAATTGATGAAGAAAGTTTTAAAAGTTTGACAGAATCTATGGTCAAAGAACTAGTTCCTCAAGTAGGATCCCGCTCTAAAATTTTTAAAAAAATTGAAGAATTAAAATCTACTAACAGAAATTCGTACAGTGGACAAAATACTTTAAGTGATCAAGATCAAGATCAAGATTATCTCATTTATAAAATTCCTTTAACTTTTTAGGCCTTCTCTATAAATTAAAACTTTTTCTTCCGCCAACATACTGCTTGCTGATAAAATCATATTTAACCGACCGTCACTTCCAAGTCAGTTTGGTTCTTCCGTCTCAAACATAGCTAACATTAATGTAGGAGTCCTAAAGGGTGGCATACTCTCACCAATTTTATATAATATATATGCCGCTGATCAACCTACCTCTTTAAACACAACTGTAGCTGAGTTTGCGGATGACAAGGCAATTATAGCGATGCATGAAGATCCAATTTCTACTTCCCAAAAACCTTCAACATCACCTTAACTTACTGGTACGATAATTAGAGAGTTAAAGTAAATCAATCTAAGTCACTACACACTACCTTTACTCTTCGCATTGCTCCCTGTCCTGAAGTTTCCTTAGCTGACATACCTATACCTTCATCTCAATCTGTTAAGTACTTAGGACTAACCATTGATCGTCGCCTCACCTGGGCGCAACATGTAAGGGAAAAAAAACTCGCCCTAAATGCACGCATCCGGTTGCTCAAAACACTATTAACTAACAAACGCACTAAGTTAAATATCAAATTGCTTATTTACAAATCCTTAATTAAGCCTATGTGGACATATGGGCTTCAATTGTGGGGCAATGCCAAAAAAGTCCAATCTCAACAAAATACAAACCGTACAAAACAAAATCTTGCGCTCCATCACCAATGCTCCTCCTTATGTTTCAAATTTTACGCTCCACTCTGACTTAAAAATGAAAACTATAAACGAAGAAGCCAAAACGTATTACAAACGTTTTTTCAACTGTCTGCTCACTCAAATCCTCTAATATCCGGTCTAGCCACTCACACGATTCCTGGAAACCCTCCACGGCGTCTAAAAAGAAACTGGTGTAGAGATCTGCTTAATGAATAACGGAGAAAATATTTAAAAAAAAAAGAAAAAAAATTTAATAATAATAGAAAAAAATATTTAGTTACACAAATTAGGAAGTGCTATCACTGGATGGTTTTATAATGTAGCACATATTCTCATTATGCCTATGGGTATAGATTGTATATTCTCTAAATTAAAAAAATTTGTTGTAATTATTTACCAACATTTTCAACATTAATCAATATTTTATTTAAATAGGCCTTAACAAATTCTCTGTTAAACATTGGTTCAGCTGAAATATATGATTTTCCAATTGTACCGAATAGTTTCAATACTGATTTTAGTGTAATCAATGCAAATATAACTCCGAATAATATATTCCATAATATGGACCTTGGACATAATTCATCATTAATAGGCAATATGGTAACTCTTAGTGTTCCAACTCAAATCCAGTTAAGTACTGTGGATAATAGTAATGTATGAAATTTTACCCTTCTGTCATAAGAAAATTCTTAATTTTAATATACATATTTTATTTCTTATCAGGCAACTGAAGCAAAAAACTTAAAAGATATTATTATGAAATATCACGATGGAAAGATCAGAAAATTATGAAAGTCATAATGAACTTAATAGCTCCATGAGAAATTAATTAAGTCATTTACTAATTAACCATTATTTTAGCCACAATGTGGAAAAAAAATAACCACAGATACATTAAAGAAGTTATCTCAAGCTATAACATTCCTCTTCCCTAATGAAAGTAAAGAAACATATTATACCCCTTACAAAAAATTATCAAATGAACTTACTACTGCTCGTGGGAAATTATGGAATAAATACTGCAATATGCGAAGGGAAATCAGAAATAGCACAAATCAATCGTATGGTATAATAAATGATTTGGATACAATAGGCCAAGAACAATTAGCCATAAACAATAAAGGTATCCATACTAGTATAATTGAGATTTAGGTACTTAATGAAATATTTATTTACCAATTCATATTTAAAATTCATATTTTATTTGCTTACTATTTGAACTTCCTGAATATTTGTTTTTATTTTTTTATATTGATTCTTAGAACTATTTGAAGAAGATATATTGTGGTTAAAGAATAATATTGCTCCATGGGACCTAGTGAATACAAAATGGAAAAACACATTTCAAATAAGATTTAATTCTTTGGTTAACGGAGTGGAAAACAATCCTTACCTAACTGATTATCCTGCACTTAAAAGTTCACTTGGGTTCACTTTGGTTAGAATAAAATATATATAATTGTATTCATAATTTTAATAATATTGTTTGTATAGGGTACCTACCTAATGTCCTATTAACATTATAATTAAGTACCTACATAATTATAGATTGAATTGGATTTTGAAGAAATCTAACCAGGAAAAAATCCTGTATTGTACAATAAGTTTGAAGTATTCAAAAATAAACTGCCAAATTATGTGAGAAAATATAACATCAAGGAAGTTGGCCAGCAAGTTGATGTAATCCAGAACTCTTTTGAATTAGGTAAGTTTATACTAAATTAATTAAATTTAAAACAAACCATACATTGTCAATGCTTATAAATTACATATTGTTGTGACTATTGCTGCTCTTAAAATTTTTGTTCAGTTATTTAAGCCAGTTACTGTGTGAAAACGAACAAACACTGGGAGTTCAAAAACCAATTATTTCAGACCATCAAAACTTGAAATACAGCAGTCATTTTTATACTACATCAGTGTAAGAATAAAATATAAAAAAAATTATTTGAAAATTAATATATACATCAATTATTATATGAATATGTTTTTCACAGAATGTATCGCAGTTAAAAGAAGTTGATGATGCCAATTCAAATAGGGCCTATGAAATAGGACAAAAATTGCAACCATACATGATATTTGTTGAAACTGGTGATGGGCAAGTGATCTCTTTTTATGTTGTAATTAACAAATATTTTTACAAGGTCGAAAACGCACTAAAAACAGTAGATATTTGCTTTAAATCTTTTTTTTCATTTCATTTGAATTATACCCCTGAATGTGAACAAATATGGAACTTCATTCAAAAATATATGTATAATATTGAAACTAAATATGACAACAATTTTCAATCTGTCAATAGTATGATCAACGACTTAAATAACTGTTAAATCATATCCAAGTATTATTTTCACTATTCTATTTAATTATTTATATGTTATTTAAAAAATAAGATACAAACATTTTATTTTGTTAAAAATTATTCAGTTTTTATAAAATATTTTTTAAATTCTACTATCATGCCTGATTGTTTTGTTTGTTCTAATAATTGTAATTGCCCCATAGCTTTATCGAGGTATATAAAGTTATTTCATTGTTTTCATAAAATAGCTGAGTATAAGTGTTTAGAAGTGAACTGTCATAGAATTTATAGTTCATTTGATTCATTTAGTAAACACTGTAAAGGTCATAATTTTGTTTATCAACAACCATTGGATAATATAGCTACACCATATAATATTCCATTGAATTTGAATCTTAATACTAATAATGATAATAGTTTAAGTATTAGTGTGCTAGGTGACCATTCTGTAATAGCTGATGATCAGGAAATAACTGTAGCTAAATTTAAAGAAATAGTTACAGGGATGCAATAACATTAATATCAAAGTGGTATAATGAATCAGTTGTACCAAGAAACAAAATTCAAACGCTTATTAATGATGTAAATCCTTTTAATGAAAATTGCTTACAAATATTAAAAACTAAAGTCTTACTCAGTTTAAAAAACCATGAAAATGATTGTAATTCAGTAATCAAAATATCAGAAATGTTTGATGTAGTTAGTAATCCCTTTATAAATTTACAATCTGAGTATAAGCGTATGCAATTGTTAGAAAATATGGGCCTTTATATAAAACCTATTGAAATTACTATTGGCAGTAAATATAAAGAAGTTATGAAGGATGGTAATATTTTGGTTGAAACTGTTGATGTAAATATTTGTTTTATTTCATTAAGATTTGTCTTTAAAGTATTTTTTGAACAACCTAATGTTTTGAAAACTATTTTGAAATATTTTGATGATTTGATGTCTGAGAGTGAAGACATTAATTCTAGCTATATACAAAGTGAAGTTTGGAAAGAGAAATGTAATAATCCTGGCAAAATAGTTATACCTTTCTTTTTATATTTTGACGAGTATGAGACTGCTAACCCACTTGGATCTCATGCTGGAAAAAAAAAAGTAGGAGCTGTTTATGTGTCTTTTGAATCATGTTTCCTTCCAGAATTTAGTTCATGTTTAAACTATATTTTTCTTACCCAACTTTTTAACGCTAATGACAAAAAAACATTTGGGAACATAATTATTTTTAAACAATTAATTGCTGAAATTAACTATTTACAAAGTAACGGTATAAATTTAACCATTGAAAATAAAAGTATAACTGTATTCTTCTGCTTAGCCTTAATTATTGGTGACAATTTGGGTATACATTCAATTTTAGGATTTAGTGAGAGTTTCATGGCATATTTTCCATCTCGGTTCTGTAAATGTTCTAAATTTGATTGTAACTTTTCAGTTATTTTATAACAGTAAATTAAGAGATGAGGAAAATTATTTACAAGACTTGTTAACTGATAATGTATCTGCAACAGGCATTAAAGAATCATGTGTACGGAATCAAATTAATGGGTTTCATGCAGTTTATAATTATTCTGTAGATTTAATGCACGACGTTTTGGAAGGTGTATGTTCCTACGATATTTCTAATATATTATAGGAATTTATTCTAAATTTTAAATATTTTTCTTTAGAAACCTTAAATGATCGTTAGTCAACATAGTCAACCTTGGAAAGACCATTATAAACCTACCTATTTCTAAGAACCCAATAAGGTTTTAAACCAGTTACGATCATAAGATGCAAGTAAGATACGAGTAGAAAAGGGTTAATGATTATACTGATACAAAGACGCACTAAATATTACGTAATTAGTACGGGTGACACAAATGGTTATTTATTATACAATAATTAATATTTGTGAAAACTGCGTAGGTATCGATAAAAAAAAAGATAACACAATTGTGTATTATTATAATATATCACTATTATTATGAAATTATTTTTAACATATTGACGGAAACTACTGCTATAGTAGAGCAGTAATTTACAATTTTTATGTAGGATGTCCCCGGATCTCGACCCCCCCCCCCTGAAAAAAATGTAAAAAGTCATAAATAACTTGGTACGTAGGTACCGAGAAAGAGAAAATTAATTTTATATTATGGGTTTTAAATGTTTCTATTAAAAAAAAAATATATACAATATTTATATAAATATTAAATAACTTGGGTTTAACTTTTGGTTATTTTTGTCTAAAAAACTATTAATTTGTATTAATAAATCATAATAGTAGTGAAATATACATAATATAATATAAATAATATAATTATTACATCATTACTCGTATGTGGTTTATTTATATTATAAACTTGTAGGTACTTAATATTTAGACCCCCTCCCAAAAAAAAAAAAAAATTTGAAAATACGCCACTGGTAATATTATATTATATATTAAAATAACTAAGTTAAGTTAAGTTAAAAGTTGGCCCAGCAATGGAATTTTGTGCATTAAACGAAAATAAAACATGATTTTAGTTTACATTTTACATTTATGTTGTAACTTAGGCTCATGGTTAATATTGTTTCCTTATGATGAGATATATTTTAGATCAATAGAATTATAACAGGCTTTATGAAATTTCATAAGCATTAATTTGACTGGTGATATTCATCAATTGTATAATATTTGTATAGTTAATTATTTTTTTAATTTTGATAACTTTCATATTATTATAATTTTTATATACACACATCATATTATTATGTATATGAGACGAATAGTGAACCAAATATGTTTTATACCTCATATGTATTTGACAACTATAATATATTTATAATATGTTTTATAATAACAAATGTTTTGATTTGTATAATTAATAGCTAATCATTTTTTTATATTTAATGAATTTTTCGTTTTATATTGTTTTATACATTATAGCATCATAATATCATGTTATTAAACTTTATAATATTGAACAATTGATTAAATAACCTGTTAGATGGAAGAACTTGCACTTTTAAGTTATCAACCAACTAAAATTAAAAAAAAAATTTAATTTTTCAAAATTACAATTTATAATAACAAGAGCAAATAAATAAATTGTATGGCAACGTTGCATTTTAAATTGTGCGGAATCGTGTATGTATATCAAAGGCTATTAAAATCAACACGATTCCGCAAATTTTCGGAATTGTGTTATAGCCAAATTTAAAACGTCTAATAGTTTTTGAAAGTGTCTAAATAAAAACAAGAAACTGTAAATTTAAAAACTAATAAGCGAAGACATAAGAAATTTTCACCAAATATTTATATAAGTATTTTTTTATGTATTGCCTCATATTTTAAATATTTGGTAATATCTTTTTGGGCTAATTATCGCCTCGAGAAATTTTGTAATTTTTTTTTTTAAATTAATCTCAATAAAAATTTTTCCACTTAGTTGAAAATCTATCTAGTCTTTGGTGACCGACGATTTCATCCAAAAAGTCGAACAATTCATCCGTGAAGATCGTCGTTTGACTCTCGACGAACTTCTCGAGAAGTGTCCAGGTGTTCCTCGATCTGTTGTGCACGAAGTAATCTCGAATCGACTTGATTACAGGAAACTGAGTGCTCGTTGGGTCCCAAAAATGCTTACGGAAGAACAGAAACAGAAGAGGATTGAGGCAGGAAGAATGTTTTTAGAACGTCATGACGAACAAAGAGAGGAATTCTTGGACAGTATAGTGACAGGGGATGAAACTTGGATTTCCTACACGACGCCAGAAACCAAAAGACAATCGATGCAGTGGCGCCAAAAAATTCCGAACAACTCTCTCAGACAGGAAAGTCATAGCATCCGTTTTTTGGGACAGGAAGGGGGTTTTCCTAGTCGATTACATGGTCTGTGGCACTACCATCTCTTCACCAAGTTGAAGGAAGCTTTGGGAGGGAAAAGATTCGACAACGATGAAGACCTCAAACATTACACGACAGAAGGTGGCGCAAACGGAGTTCGACGCAGGCATACAAAAACTCATCCCACGTTACCAAAAATGTTTGGAAGTTAATGGCGATTATGTCGAAAAATAATTAGATATATAACTTTAATGCTAAGTATTTTTTTTTTTAATAAAATGGTTTTTTGTATTTTTGGTAAGCCTTGTATCTTTACTCGTATTTCAAATGTTGAAAAAAAAAGTGTTTAGTGGAGTATTACTATTTACCGTTAGATTAAATATATATATTTTTTCTTATTGATGTGGTAATGTGTATAACATAATAATGTATAAAATACATTATGATTTTTCTATTGTAAAAAAGGGATAATTTGTCGTTAAATGATAAATGACAAAGATAATCAAAAATTATAAGTACAAGATGTCTATAAGAGCTTAAGATAGTGTGATGTTATGTCAACCATTACAAAATAATGTGACTTAAGAATATCATAAGTATTATAATAGAATAAACTTACTGATGTATTAATGTAATATTGTTAAATTAAATAATAAAGAAACAATAAACTTATAGTCTACGCAATTTATTACAACTTTACCTAATCCTATCCATCAACGGTACCTGTACGCGGGAAATTGCTTCACATATTACACTTTTACCACATAAATACACATAATTGGATTCTTGTAATAATTTTTAAATGTATGATGTTTATGAACATATTTTATACAATGTATTTTTGAAATAAATGTATTTAATTCAATAAAATATTTACTTCTGAATTTTGGCTCTGCAATTTCCGCAGCAAAGTTGGGTACGATAACACATACGACTCCAGCGCCAAAACCTTGAAGGATTCGTCCTATGTATAGTACCGACAATACGCCCATTGAATACACAATTATGACGGATCCACAGAAGGTAAAAACCATCCCAATAACAAGAACTGGTTTAAGACCAACCAATGACGCTACAATAGCCGCAGGTCCAGCGCTGGTAATTGCTCCGAGAAATAGAAGATCATTCAACATTTTCGTTTGGTACTTTTCTATATCTGCCGAACACCACGTCCACTCCAAACACATACCGATCGTTAATGAACACGAAGCTACTAAAAAATAAATTCAATAAATTACAATTTTATACTTTAAAAGAAAAGAAAAATAGGACTTAAATTCCTCATTATATTACTAAACTAATAATATTTATAATACACAAGTTTGAGAATTCTTATCTAACCAGTGTTTTCACCAATGTTTCAGTATATTTACTCTGAATGAATTAAGAAAAAAAACTTTGGTTAGTTATAGGTAATTCAAATGTGATTTATTACAATTCTAAAACTAAAGGATAAATTTCAAGCAATATCTCATGAGCTCATCATTAATTTTAAAAACAACAAGATAATCTTTAATTTTAATTAATTCCAAAAATGTCATCAATAGATAGGTACTATTTTTGTTAGAGTAGTATGAAAAGATTTCAACTCCAAATTGTATTCATTTTTCATGTATTTTTCAATACTCGTGTTCAGTTGGAGCAGAATATTTTAAATTATTCATTTATATTTCTACGAATTAAACAAATTATTTCTAAAATGTGATAACCTAGTAATAAAGGATATTTTTTTAGCTTATTTAAAGATTAACCAAGAGTTTTGATGATAATTATTAATAATTTTCATACTGTTGAAGACATACCTAAATTGTAATATAAAAATGATCTTTATCAGTAATAATGCATGATTAATGTACTAGAAGTAACTATTTCATGTTCATACTTTACATCATATAAACTATTTATGTTGTAATTAAATTCTTGATAGTTAGGAAATATAGGTTCCGATAGTTTTGTGTGGTATTTTATTAAGGAATCGATTGCAATGTACTGGAGTGATCAAGAATTTAAAAAAAAAAGGTGGACAAGTGGATGTACCTCTGTTGTAGGTGGGCTAATGACAAATGGGTCACTCGATGGATGTTATTAAATTTGAATTCAATGATATAATATCATTGTATACGAAAAATGATTCTGAGCTGATACCAGGGACGTTATTATTGGGGGGGGGCTTTGCACAATTTATGCATTTTATCAATTTTTAACTACCTTCAAAATCATTTGTAAATTTTAAATTTGATAAATGTTGTCAAAATTCGAACTTTAAATGCTTATTAAAAAAATGTGTGGCTATGTATTTTTAATATTTTTCAACTTATATTGTAACAATATATCAGGCGCTTTATATTAAATTGTTAAGCTTTTTGACCCAACGTATACAATTTTATTGACATCTATAGAAAAACAATCTAAACAAATTGGAAATTTAATATGTCCGTAAACAGCTCAAAGCAAGTAAAAATATTTGTGAAAATTTTACCGTGTTTAGTAAATGCTAATATAAACAACCAGTGAAAATGTCATGTATTTACGGTTATTTGTTTTAAAGTTACACCAAAAACCAACATCGATTTTGTCAAAATCCGATTTTGCATAAAAATTCAAGTTTTTTCTTAATTTTTATTTTGTTTTTCCCTGCGTTTTTGAAAACTATCGGGAATTTTAAATTTTGATCTCCTAAATGCACAAACTAGATTCACTTTCCTATTGAACAAGATACCTATGTCGAAAACTCTCCGCTCAGAATCTAAAAGCATGGGTTTATCGGGCTAGACACAATTTGCACTACTGCACCTATATAAGTTATATTAATTAAATATTTGTAGCTTTTAATGTAATAATTCACTGATAAGACAAAAGATCGCTATAAACTATTAACATATGAAATCTGTAGGTACTGATGAAAACAATAGAGTATAACACATTGTAAATAAACTTAATAAACTAAATGTTTGAAATAGTATATAACGAGGCGTTCAGTCCTGATCAACCTTCTTACCCATTTGTATCCAACCCAAAATACATCACTTATTATTTAATTTAGATTGCTCTATAAACCTCATAATAGTATTAATATTCCTAATTAATTATAATGCCTTAAACATATTATTTTTCTGTATTTTTGGTTGTCAGGCACGTACACAGAAATATAATTCGTGGACGGGAGAAAGTCTTAAAATAAATCTACCACCCCAACATACCACAATCACCCACTATGTATACTTTTTTTGTGATTCAGTATGTATAACTATAAAATAAATTGTATATAATTATTATAAACTATATTCTCACCCAACATTGTATAAATAAACTGTCGTCTTCTGCTCTCTAACAACACGATGAGAGATTTTCTTGATAAACATTCTGACATTACTGAGTTGTAACAGTACTTTTACAAATATGTTTTATAACTGTTTTTATAATCAATTAGTGTTTTAACAAACAATTTTTATAAATATCATTATTTATAAAAAGTAACAGTTTATCGGTAATTAAAACATCAACTATTGTTAACCAGATACATTTTTTTTTAAAACAATTAATCAAATATGTTTATATTTAATGTATATCAAAAAAAGCGGACAAATGTACTACTCTGCTGTACAGTACTTTTCTATTATATTATTTTAATAGATAGGTACGTTAAATTAAAATTTAATGATAAATCGTTGTATACGAAAAACGATTCTGAGCTAAGGAGTTGACATCCTAGCATACTTATGGCTATAAATTGCGTTACTTTCCGTTCATTTTTTGTTTTTGGTAGAAATGCTTATAGAGAATCTTCTATTACATTTTAAAATGCAAGGGCGCTACTTGGAAGGGGGGCAAAGTGCACTGCTAATCAATGCTAAATGCTAATCATAAATAATATTTTATTATTATGCACTTTGATTTGATAATCGATATGAGTATCACTTTATTCATCGGCGTGTAGATCACAGACTAAGATAGAGAACTGGAAACGAGCAAGTTTTTAACGGGTCCGAAGTGCCTCTGCTGATAGTATATAGCTGGTTTTAACGCTACCTATTGGCAATTGAATGATGATAAGAATATAAATATAAATTAGAATATTATTTAGATACTTATAAATCAGAATACTAAAAAATACATGTGTCCGTAGTAATTAGTTTTAATTAAGAACCTACTACCTACAGGCTATATTTATATTTACATTTTTTGAAAAATCAAAATAGTTGATATTTCACCAAGCATGCATTGTCAGCGAAGTGTAGGAGGACCGAGGCAATTGCTCCCCGTCACCCGCATCCATAGAATAATATAGAGGCGGCGTTACCTATCATGTTTGAAGTCAAACTATCGATCATTGACCCCAGAAAATAGGAGCCTAACACCGATACTATTTTCCATAAGATTGCGCTGTACTTCAATAAACATTGATACCTATTAGATATTTTGATGATAATTTTTTGATAATCATTTTGATTTTTGGCACAACTTTGAACTTATTTTTAACAGACTGTATAGTGTATACTGTGTTTTCATTTTGCAATTATTTTGGATATTCATACTTAGAAATTATGAAAAAATGCCTAGTTGTTTTGTATGTAGGCGGTATAGAAGTTCTACTTCGAAATTTCAGAATATTACGTTTCACAAGTAAGTTCCTTTTTAACTTTTAACTAAACAGTTTTCTATTCTCTATTTAGTTGAAGTGTGGCCAAATTCACTAAAGACTGAAAGTATACTGAAACAACTTTAAAAGGTTTCCTTCTAATCAGGTAATAAGAGAAAGATGGTATGATTTTGTGATTGAAAATGGTTTAAAGGTGGATAGTATCAATAAGTATAGTATATTGTATTAGAATCATTTTGATGCATCTCTGTTCCTCTTGCACAAAAACACTAGAAATCTATGCAAGAATTCTGTTCCTTATATCATAATATCTAGAGTGATAAACGTAAGTTTTAAATATCATTGAATAATAGAAGTAATTTATGTATAATTATATTACTTAATTGAAATAAAAGCATAATATATTTGAATAACGTAAATTTTTGGCATGTTATAACATTGTGTTCTATACTAATTTAGGCAAAAAATGTCTATCCTGAAATTAGTAAAGCTGGTTCCCATAACGTCGTGGGTACTACCAGGAAATAGCGCCTTCACATTTAAGACTCTTAATTTTGAATCACAAATCTAAAGTTGAGTTAAAATATTTATTTATTTAGTTATACAATATGAATACACTTACACTGCAACCTTAAAATATTTAATATATAGCAAAAGATTACTTACCAATTGGACATTTATGGAATGATGTCCCTTACGGTCCACATAAATGTATTCTGGATTTTTATTTTCATTCAAATTTAAATTATTTGAAGGAGGTACAATCGCCACATGAGTACAGTCAATACACCCTATTACTCCAGGAAATCCAGTTTCTCTATAAAAACTGTAATAATATTGTACATCTTATTATTAGAAATATTCAAAGGAAAATTTAAAAGTTACCCATTACGGATTTCAGTCAGCTCATTCATGTTACTAGGAAACTTAATCCATTCGTTGAATATTTCTGGCTGGTTTAGTGCCTCCACAACTTCACTTATACACCGAGATACAGATGGTTGTGATAAGACTATAAATTTACTATTACCAGTTGGAGCCTGGTATGACCCAGTAGCCAAGAAATTCAACGTTACTAGAATCTAATAGAGAAATTATTTAATATTATTAATTAAATATATTTACACAATAATATAATGTGAAAATTATAAAAATAACTAGTGTCGGTCTGGCTAATGAATGGGTCCCTTTACAAAAAAATTATTATTAATTATTAAATCTATGAAAAAATACTTTTTGGTTTAACAATGTTAGATTTTCGTAAATTATCTTTCCAAGTTGATGAACCAACTGGTTGCTCTCACCGTTTTAATCAGGCTGATAGAAGCCTGGTCAGGATTGGATGAATAGTTTTTTATTAAGACACCCAGGTTTAAGAAAACATGAAGCAACATCTGGTGCTCGTTCTATGGGTTTTAATAAAGTAGATTATACTCAGTTCTTCAATTTATTAACGGGGTGCATTGATATAAGCTGAATGCGAATAGAATAAACAATTGCGATGAAACTGGTATCACAGTAAATCCAAAAGGACAGTCTAAAGTATTAGCTACTAAAGGTAAACGACAGATTGGCATTTTAACATCCACTGAACGCGGAGAAACAGTTACTGCAGTAATATGCTTTTCAACTAGTGGCACCTATATCCCTCCAATGTTAATTTTCCCGAGAAAAATAAATCAACCATATTTTTCTACAGGACTACCACCTGATTCGTGGGTTAAATGTCATGAAACAGGATGGATTACTTCTGAGCTTTTTTTTTTAAATGGTTTATGAAATTCATTGCATTTTCGAGCAACAAAAGAAGATCTAGTTTTATTACTTTTTGATGGTTATTCCTCACATGCTAAAAATCTTCCCGTTATTAATGCAGCTAGAGAAAATGGAGTTATTTTATTATGCTGTCCGCCCCATTGTTCCCATAAATTACAACCATGTGACGTATCATTCATGAAACCATTGAGCACATACTACGAAGATGAAGTTAGAAAATGGCTCCGTTGTAATCCGGGCAAAGTAGTTACTTTAGGTAATATTTCATCATTATTTGGTGCAGCTTTCATACATGCCACAAATATGAAAACAGCAATGAAATGTTTTGAAGTAACTGGAATATGGCCTCCGAACAATAATGTTTTAAGTGATGAAGATTTTTTGCCATCGATGGTAACTGACATTGTACCGAGTACTTCGTCAACTGAAAAAGATGCTGGAGTAAATGAAAACGTAAGTAAACAAAATTTGAAGTAGGAAATGACCAGAACAAGCTACAGTTGTTTTGAATGAGCCGCAGTATCCAACAGTGCTTCTTAATCAACAATGTACATTTCCGATTGAATCGTCTGAAAATATATTACCGATCCCTAAAGTGAAACAAACAGAAAAAAAGATATTTACGAAAGAAAGGTAAAACAGCTATTTTAACCGAATCGCCCTATAAGAATGACTTGCAAATATCTTTGGAAACGGCAAAAAAAAATGAAGAACAAAAAGAAAAGAAAATCAAAGAAAAAAACAAGTTACCGAAAAGACAACTATCTAAACCCGTGCCAAAAAAGAAAAAAAGTTCACAAAGAGAGAAAAGATTCGACTTCAAGTCGAGATGATCCGGACGCCAAGATATTTATACTGTTAAACTTTTATTGATTAAGAATTGGGAGCCTTACATCAAATAGAATACTGTAAAATCGATGTTGAACATTAAGTATCCCGTTCTACCCCGGGTTCCCCTAAATATATTTTCTCCGCCGAGAAAAATGTCCAAATCAAGAGGAGAGTCTTCAAGTGATTCATTTATATCTTCAATACATTCTAATATAGAAGGGGTATAATCTTTGTCCTTGTCTGTGTCAACTATTTCTTGATCATCACTTGACAACTTTTCAAAACCAATAAACACATTATATTGAGATTCTAAAAAAATTGTTTATAGGTACTTCTAAAATATTTACCATTGGACGGAGATTGGTTTTCTTCCCATTCATTGTAAGAATTTATTAATGTTGTTGCATTTTCAGTTGACTTTTCTTTTTGATCGTCAATACAATAATTATTATTATTAATTATACCTAAAATAAAAATAATAATTATATATGAATGCACACCTATGCCCGGTTGCATAAAAGTTATTAATTATATAGCTAACGAATGATTAGCCAATGGCTCATTAGTGATTTTAACGCCTCGTTAAATCAATAATCAATTTTTTGGTTTTCCAGGGAGAATAATATATTTTATTTATAATCTCTTATTTAATATATATTTTAACAGCCGAGTTGATATCACATAGTTGTTATCGCGTTTAAAAAAAATAATTTTTAATTTTTTAATGTTTAATGTTTATTGTCTACCATACTACCGTAGTTGTACTTTTAACTTATTTCTTCAAAAGCTTTTTTATTAAAATTACCGATGGAAAGTGGTCAAGAGGAAAAAACTTCCTGGACAGCGAAAAAGAGATGCTTATTGATCTTATTATAACACATAAAAGTATCATTGAAAACATAAAGGCAAGTATAAATCCTACAAACAAAAAAAAAATTTAACTGGTTTTAGCTGTAATTTCAAACATTTTGTCATACATACATACATTTTATTAAACTATGGTGGATTGTAGACTGATAATGCAACAAATAAAAGTAAAGATCAAATCTGGGAACTGTTGTATTTAATATATTTTAAATAAATTGCTGAACACTGTTTGACATTTTTATATATTTTATACTTTATATAACACGTACATTACACACAATATATTGACTTATGACTAACTAGTAACTGGGACCCAATTCTTGAAATCATTCGACTAATTCTCACATGCGACATAAGTCATACATTATATCGACTGCGACTAATTTTTATCGCATGCGACATACAATTGGTATTCTTGAACTAATTCGATAAGATTTTATCACTTGTCGAATGCGATATAGTTAATCGAATGAACCACTATGGTAACAATACAAAATCTATGGTAACAATACAAAATCTAGATTTTAACCTCAAACAAACTGGAAAATTATATAAATTTTTATTTATTCCTTTATTACTGAAATACTGAATGTTATCAATAAAAGATTTAATTTATAAAATCAAAAACTTTGGTGTTATATTTTGTTACCCATCTTAAAATTTTTAAAAAAGTTATATTTGTATTTTGTAATAAGTTAGTAGTAATTCGACTATACGTATAATGTCTAGAGTAAGACCAACTCATAACCAAATGAAGTGTTTGGTTGATCTGATGGCACACGATCCGCAATTGTGTTCAAGTAAGTTTACCCAATCTTTCACACATAAAATCGCTCAACAGAGATGGGAAAGTATCGCCGTTCAATTAAATTCGTTACCAGGAGCTGAGAAGGTTGGCATAAATGGAAAAAAGTAATTAACTTCGTTTGGTGTAGATATTTATTTTATAATTTTAAGTATTTGTTTCTGAATCCATAACCTATACACAACTAAAAATTTGTCAAAAATACTGTAACCAAAGCCAAACTTTAGGTTCTCTTGCTAGTTCATACACTTAATCTTGACTCTAAGTACCAAAAAGTCATACTGAAAATAAAAATCATAATATAATTTAATTCTACAATTATTTATACTATTCAAATATTATTTAAAGTAAAGCACTAATGAAAACTCAGAAAAAGTTTTTCTTATTGAAAAACTTAATTGCATATTCATCAGTATTTTACTCATTTGTGGTTGTAACATTTTAGACATGGCAAGATACCAGAAATATCATAAAATCAAAAGCTGCAGCTATTAAAAGACATCTAGGAGGTACAGGTGGTGGACCATCATGTTCAATTGAATTAAATGAAATTCAAATAGAAACTCTACCTTTATTAAGTCAAGCATTAATTAGTGGTCACAGCGAATCTCTTGAATCAATTGTTGAGTTTGTCTTTGATGGCACAACCGATGATGTGATAACTGGTAAATAAACAAATTCATTTATTTTATAAAAAAAAAAATAGTAGTAGTCTTACTTCAATAATTGCACTGTATAGTTTTTAAATTGAATTAAATCAATTATTTATGTGTATGGGATTTCATATTTTTTTTATTCTACTGATAAATATTATTTGATAGGTAACTAATAAAAAAAAAATATTTTCATTTCTCTCAGCTTTTACTATAGTTAATATAATGATTCATTATATAGGTCCATAGATTATAAGCAATGATTATTATTATTGTGCTGTGTTTAGAAGCTGAAGGATTGTGTGCTGAAGAATTGGTGGAATCATTTATTTGCAATGACAGTGAAAATGAAAATCCTCCATTAATTGATGAAGAAGCTGATAAATCAAGTAATACTTACACATACTTAAAACAAGATATTGTAACTGTAAATGAAAATTCCGACAAACCTTCAACTTCGAAGCCATCAACTAAAATCAGGGCTCAACCAAGTATGAACTTAAACAATAATTTATCATTTATACGATTAGAGAATAACACTTTTTTTATTTTTATTTGTGTCTGATATATAGTTGCTATATACAACGCGTGCAGTGTGCACGCCAGGGTAGTGTTATAATATAATATAATATAAAAAAAAACAACGTTTCTCTTAGAAAAATTAAATTTACGTATAAATAATGATCCACAAGATTCTACTACAAAATATGGGACCACCATCGACGCCGTATTTTCCAGATATTTGGAGAATATTAAATCTCAAACTTATGTTTCATATTTTAGTTATCATAGGCCTATAGTTTCTATGATACAAACTTCTGTATAACTAGAATAATAATAATAAAAAAGTTTAAAATTATATCAACTTCTTATTTATTTAATATGCAATAGCTTTATCGCGGCAATCCCCGAATGCCACTTGACTTTTTATTATTTATTTGTCATTAAAATTCAGACTAAGGTTATTTATAAAAAAATAACAATACTGTAATATACATTAAATATTATAGAATTGAAAAGAAAAATTACTGTTGCGTCCAAATTGGGAGAAAGCAATTCAGCGGTAAATCGTTTAGCAAATATAGCTGAGAAAAAATGTGACATGAAAGCAGCCTACAACGAAAAAAAACTTAAACTGATGGAAGAAAAAAATGTTAGTCTAAGAAATTTAGAAACATTATTCGTTGGTTTTATAAACGGAAAGTTGCATACAAACCTTTAAACAACTAAAGACTGGTAAAATTACATTACAAACTGATTTTTTAGTTATGTAAGTTATTAACATTGGTTATTATATTTTGTTATTTTAATTTTTTACTTATAGTTTTAAAAGTTATTTATTTTACCAGGAGGTTACCTATTTTGTTTTTGTTTTTACTTATTAGTAATGTTATGTAAGTTATGAACATTGGTTATTATATTTTGTTATTTTAATTTTTTACTTATAGTTTTAAAAGTTATTTATTTTACCAGGAGGTTACCTATTTTGTTTTTGTTTTTATTTATTAGTAATGTTATGTAAGTTATGAACATTGGTTATTATATTTTGTGATTTAAATTTTTACTACAAACATATGTTATACATTTGATTTTGTTTTTTGTTAATAATAAAGATTTGTATTTACATATTTATGAGTTGTATTATGATTTAAGACAGTGGAACAAATTCTATTATAAAATACTGCGGAGATCAAATTGACGTTGATAAAAATATTTGTTTGGTTAACTGGTTCTCGAGAAAACGTTAGGTATTTAAAATTGAATTAAAAAAATAACATAAATATCGATACACAGTGAAACTATAATTTTGTAAACAATTTTAACACATTGATTCTATTATTATTTTTATGTTGAAATTACTAAAAATAAAACAGTTTACAGACCCGTTAAGGGTGGTCTAGCCACAACTTAATTTTAAGAGAAACCTCAAGTGACAGTTAACCCATAAGGAACCCAACCTAACTGTGCCTAGGTGACACTTAAATTAATTTTAAGTAGCATTTAAATGACTGCATATGGCGGAATATCTTCTGACAGAACGTTACAAAAAAGTAGTTATAATAATATTTTTATTGAACATTTCTATGTGATAAATATCTAATAACATTATTTATTTGATGTCTTCCTAGACCTAATTCTATGTTTCTGACGTTTAAATCAGCCAAGGTATCTTCATTTTCTATCATACCCAAATCATCAAGCCCTTGGACATCAGGTTCATCTACTAGCTCTATGTTGTTTGAGATACACATATTGTGCAGCACTATACATGCATTTATAATAGATGATGCTTTCTCCGGTTTGTAATGCAAGGTCCTATCTTTCAACAAGCATCTAAAAAAATAATAAACAAGTTGTTTATTTAAATTATTTCAAAAGCTAAATTTTAAAAGATCTTACCTAAATCGCATTTTTAGGACTCCGTTGCAGCGTTCAATTACACTCCTGGTTGACATTTGCCTTTTATTATAATATTCCTCGGCTTCAGTGGAAGGATTTGATATCGGTGTTAGGAGCCATTGACGCAATGGATATCCAGAATCACCTGATAATATTATTAAATTAATAATAATACACCAAAGTATATATTTTTTAATAAGGACTTTTGAGAAATTATATTTACCTAATAAATAAAAATCATTATAATTGCGTCTGTGCAATTCTTGTAATATTGGTAACACAGAACTATTGTTCCATACATGTATATCATGAGTACTGCCTGGGAATAACGCATTAACATTCAATATTTTTAACTTTGAATCACAAATCTAAAGAATAAATTGTTAATACATAATTATAGGTACTATAAACGTTATCATGAATATCTTTATTTATTTTTATGGTTTATGAGGACAATTTCACTAAGCCATGCATAATATTAACACAGTACATAGGTAATGATCTATAAAAAAATATTACATAAGATTATTTGCATGTGTTATCAATTTAAATATAATAAATTTGCATGGACATTTAATATATAACATTAAAATTTAATAGAACTTTACCAATTGAACGTTGATTGAATGATATCCTTTACGGTTTATATATATATGCTCAGGATGCTGGTTTTCATCTAAGTTTAAGTTTGACGAAGGAGGTGTGATTGCTACATGGGTACAGTCAATACAGCCAATAACGCCGGGAAATCCTGTATCTCTGTAAAAACTAGATAGTACAAAATTATTAAAAATATCCTCGAATTTGCCGAATAAAAAAATTTAAATTACCCATTACGGATATCGGTAAGTTCATTAATGTCTTTTGGAAATTGAACCCAAACATTAAATATTTCCGGTAGATTTAGTGCAGCTACAACCTCACTGATACAGCGGGATACAGTTGGTTGTGATAGAGCCATAAATCGGCTGTTACCAATAGGAGACTGGTATGAGCCCGTAGCCAGAAAATTCAAAGTTACAAAAACCTAAATAATAAATAAATCACAATTTATAACAATATACAATAATAAAAAATTAACTGAAATCAGAACAAAAAATTAAAAAAAATTAAGAACATGTTCTTACTTTAGTTTTCAAATCAATTGCAGACGAACGTATATGGTTTGAAACTATATGTGGTTTTAATAGGTTAATCAAATCTCTAACAACGTCTTTAGTAAGTCTAAAGTTTTTTACAAATAAACGATGTGACAATGTAAAAGGATCTGTTATAATGTCTCGATTTGGCGTCTGTCTTTCATTATATATATTGTGATGTTCGTGTTCCTCGACGTTATGAATGGCAAACAACATTGCCATATCTTCAAAATTAGCCATTTTAATAATATGGAGCACAGTAATAAAAAACAAGTAATAAGTGACTAATGACTTATGACAAAAACACAATTACAAATTTACAATACTCAAATTTAAAATTATTAACTGATTTAACTAATAACTGATTAGGTTTTAATAATTTAATATAACAATTTATGATCACAAATTATCATGCGATATAGACTAGTAACCGACTTTATACCCATTCGACTAATAGTCGAATGTTTTTCGTTCGACTAAAGTCATACCATAATTCAAGAATACCAACTATTTATTTTCATGCGATAAAATTTTTATCGCATGCGACAAAGTTTATCACGATTTTAAGAATTGGCCCCCTTTTGAGGCCAATTTTTGAAATGAGCTATAGATTATATGACATATTTATCGCATGCGATAAAATGATAAAATTATCGCATACGATTAATTTATGTCGAACGTTTAAATTGTAGGCTATTTTTGAACTAGTATCGATAAAATTTTATCATATATCGAATGGAATAATATTTATCGCATGAACCACTGCGGTAACATATTTGCATACATTATTCTAACCTTAAAATATAATAAGTACGATAAAATACGGATGGATAAGACGTATCTTTCATTCTGGACGTAGTAATCACTAATCACGATTGTAGATAACATTGGTAGTTTTGTACTTGCGCGTCTCGCTTTTAAGTATACATTTTACATTTTTACGTTAAGTAATAAGTGTAAGTACCTTTTATTTCGCAAGTTCGTTTGATTTTTTGTATAGTTGTTCTTGGTTTATTGTAATTATGAGTGCTCCGATAAAAAGCAGGCCAACAAAACAACAAATGAAGTTGTTGGTTGACCTTTTGGCTCTCGACCCACAACTTATGGCCGGTAAATTTTCGAGCACGTTTACCTTAAAACTAGCGAAAGCAAGATGGGAAGCTATAGCAACCCAACTTAATGGGTTGCCGGGCGCAGAAAAAACTTCAAGCAAATGGAAAAAGGTAATTCATTTTTAACTTAATACAACAATTATTGATCTCCGCAGTATTTTATAATAGAAACAGTTTAATTTTTCAGAAATATGATAATTAAAGATTTTTGGTTTTCGTAAATAGTTAAGCCAAAAAATATGTTTCAAAATCATTGAATTTCGTTTTTTTTTTTAATTAAAAATAAACGATGAATGTAACTTTGGCCTCTACTTTTTAATTGTCTAGGATCGAAGGCCCCCTCACATTGATATTTATAATGTTAGCCCCAGACTTCAAATGTTGACTATGCAATTCAAATTTACAGATTTGCTAAGTGTTGGTTACATTCTCTGTAGGCCATACTTAAGCAGTTTTCAGTGACCCGCCACACACAGACTGTGCATCCGGGTGATAGTCATTTAACTTTTAATATTTCTGATGATGTTTTATCATTATTTCTAGGCATGGCAAGATACCAAGGCAACAGCCAAAAGTAAGGCTGCAGCTATTAAACGGCATAGTAATGGAACCGGGGGTGGGCCTCCCTGTACCATTACTATGTCAGATGTCCAGTTGAATGCCATTGCTCAAGTAAGTGATGTTGCTGTAACTGGCCATACAGAAAGTTCTGAGTCTCTGGTAGAAATTGTTTATGAAAATGAAACTTTTCAATTAGGTATAATATAAATATAGTAAAACAAAAACAATTTGGTACTTAAAATGAAATATCAATGATTTATTTGCATAGATACTTCTCAAATGGATAGCGAGTTGGTTGAAATTATCCCAGGAGATGAATGTGAGTATGTTTAAAATAATGATAGTATTTATGAAAATAAACTTGTACCCAGCTAAATGTGTAAAATTAAAAACAATTGTTATTGTAAAAAAAATTAAACTATTATTATTAGGTGACCTATAACTCCTTTTAATCAAATATTTTACAGAATCATTTTCTAAATATAATTTATTCAAATTATAACATAGTTTAAAATGTTTAACCTAACCCAGATGCATATTACCAGCCACTGGATAATACATCCATAACACCAGAACCATTGGTTTCCATTAATCCTGAACCCAAAATTAGTCAAAAACCAAGTAAGAAAATAACCTATTTTATATTTTTATTTAAAATGTATTTATAAAATTGATTAATAATATTTATAATTATTCATCATAGATCTTATGAAAACAACTAAATTAAAACAGTTAGAGAATCATAATGAAGCTGCAAACAAATTAGCGGGCATTGCACTTCAGAAACTAGAGGTAAAAAAAGAATATTATGCAAAAAAAATTAAATTGATGGACGAGCAAACTGTCACATTAAATAACATAAATAATATTTTGTCAATTTTTTTTAAAAGTCAATAAGGAGAATAATAATGTGTAATATATAAAAATATTGTTAATTGTTATATTTAAAATACTATTATTAGTTTTAATTACCTACCAAGAATAAGGTGAAGCAACAGAGTTCCTTGTTGATAAGTATTTGTTTTTATTTGTTTAACTTAAGTGTTTATATAGTATTTAAAATGTTCTTAAAAAGTGTCATAAATACCTTTTTGCATATATCTTATTATGCTATAAATTGTTATATTTAAAATGTTATTATTAGTTTTAATTACCTACCAAGAATAAGGTAAAGCAACAGAGTTCCTTGTTGATAAGTATTTGTTTTTATTTGTTTAACTTAAGTGTTTATATAGTATTTAAAATGTTCTTAAAAAGTGTCATAAATACCTTTTTGCATATATCTTATTATGCTATAAATTGTTATATTTAAAATGTTATAAATATTTTTAATTACCTACCAAGAAAGTAAAGCAACAGAGTTCCTTGTTGATAAATATTTGTTTTTATTTAATTTTCATTAAAAAGCTTGAATATTAATTTTTCACAACATTTACTTATACATTTATAAATTTCTATTTTGAAGTACTTGAATTATTTTGTTTCTTTGCTGTTTCCCAAGCATTAAATATTGGTTCCTGTTGTCACGTTGCTCCTCAAATGGTCCTTGGTCCAGGTTCATTTCTATATCAATGTCTTCTCCAGTCTCTCTAATCTCAGGTACATTGTGTTCAATGCACATATTGTGTAATACAACACATGCATTTATAATCTGTGAAGATTTTTCCGGTTTATAATGCAATACCCTATCCTTGAAGAGACACCTAAAATTATATTTAATTGAGAATGAAGGAATGACTAAATAAATGAATTTTGAATAAAATAAATGAGTACCTAAAACGCATTTTGAGTACACCATTGCATCGTTCTATAATGCTCCTTGTAGACATTTGTTTATTGTTATAAAGTTCCTCAGCTGCAGTGGTGGGGTGTGTTATAGGTGTGAGTAACCAAGGCCGTAGGGGATAACCAGAATCTCCTACAAAGGTATCAAAATTATAATTTAAAATTTATTTATCTGGTAAAAACATACATTAATATTTACCTAATAAAAAGAAGTTATTATAGTTTCTGGAATGTAATTCCTGAAGAGTGTTTGACACATTACTGTTATTCCAAACATGTGCATCATGTGTACTACCAGGAAATAACGCATTTACATTTAAAATTTTTAGATTTGAGTCACATATCTAAATAAAATAAAATAATCCATATGTATTATTATAATATTATAACATTATAATATTTATTCTTACTTCTTGCAATCAGAAAAAAATACAGGTTAAGCTTTAATGATTTATTGTTTTGCAATTTATATGTACTTACATAATTAAAAATTTCTTAAAAACCAAGTAAATATAATTTTAAACTTCTATCCATTAACTTTTTTCATTTCAAACTTAATTTATAACTGTTTTTCATTAATAAATGGATAATTTTCTTTGGGTGTGGGGAAGTATGCAAGAAAAAAAAATGTAAAAGGTTATTAATTCTTACTAGCTGAACATTTATCGAGTGATAATTTTTCCGGTTCACATACATGTACTCAGGGTACCTGTTTTCTTCAAGGTTAAGGTTTTTTGAAGGGGGCACTATAGCAACATGGGTGCAATCCAAACATCCAATCACGCCTGGGAATCCAGTTTTAAGATAAAACCTAAAAAGGGGGAAAGTAAATACATTTTTAACAAAATAATGTGAAATAACTAAATTGTTCCATACAAGTAATTTCTACAAGTGATTTTAGTTTAAAAAAGTATTAAATAATAAATGTATTACTCATGACGAACTGCATTGAGCTCACAAATAGTATGCGGGAATTTGACCCATGAATTGAAAACGGAGGGATTATTTAGTGCTGCTACGACCTCTTTGATACAACAGGAAACTGACGCTTGTGACAGTACAGTATATCTACTGTTGCCAACCGGTGTTTGATACGAGCCTGTTGCAAAAAAGTTTAAGGCAACTAGCACCTACAATAGATAATCTTCATGAGACAAAAATCATTATAGATCATTAAATTACAAATTGTATTTAAAATGTTAAAACCTTTGTGTCAATATCAATTGATGATGAACGTCTTGGCTTTTTAAGAAATGGTCTTAATAAATCAATCACATAACGTGTAAGATGTTTGGTTAAACGAAAATTTTTTATGAACATTTGTTCAGTCAGTATGAATGGGTCCGACAAAGGTCTGTGAAAATCATTTCTAACACCATCATTATTCTCGTTTACATTAACCACATTTTCTACAAAATTGTTAACAACGAAATGGGTCATAATATCAAAGTCTGACATTTTCGATAGTTCACAGTAAATTACTTATAACAATGTATTAATATATAAAAATATTAAAAACCACAAAACTTAAAACACTTGATTGATTAATATAAATTAGTCTGTACAAACATTATGATTTTTAAATAATAATAATTTAAATTTATAATATAATGGTTAATTATTGATAAGGATATATGGGTTATTTACTATTTTATCGATGGATAGTAAATTTTCATGCGATAAACACTTTGTCACCACCATTACACCAGTAGACAAATAGTCGAATAATTTTTGTGCGACTAAACTATATAATATTTCAAAAATAGCTTTATTTTATTTTCATGCGACAAACGTTTTTATCGTATGCGACAAACAGTCGAACGTTTTCAAAAATTGGCCTCCTGGACCTATATGATAACACGTAATCGTTATATTATTATTATCATTATTATAACAGTGTTACCTTATCATAACATCTTCCTTCTTTTCTTTTTTTTTTTTTAAATGTTTGATAATAATACAAGAAGAAAATAATAATAATAATAAAAAAAAATTATATAATGATAAACATAATTATACAAAAACAAATATATGTAAATATATAAATAAAGATAATGAACAAACTAATACATATAAATATATAAAGATAATAAACAAACAAGTATTATAATATGTAATTACTTCATAATAATTTTGGCTTATAGGTCTAACCGCTTAGGTTTAACTATTATTCTACCAGAACGAGTAGATTTTTTATCTATGTTTAAATTTAAGTTAGGTTGTGTATCAAATTCATAATTATTAGTTCTAGAAGTGGTTAAAGAAGAAGCTATTAAATGTTTTCTATTTCTTCTGTAATTACCCCCTTTTTCACCTTGAACTATATAAGATTTAGGATATTTACCAATTTGAATTATTTTACCATTAATCCAAGGACCATTGGGTACTAGTTTAAATAAAACTTTTTCACCAACTGTAAGAGGTTTTAAAATTTTTGTATTTTTATTATAATAATTAACAATTTTATCTGTTTTTATTTTTATTTTATCTTGATAATCACTTAATTTAGTTATTTTGGGTTCTAAATTATCTATAGTAACAGGTAATTTTGTTCTAATTGATTTTGACATTAACAGTTGAGATGGAGAACATAAGTTTCCTTTAGGAGTGTTTCGATTATGCATTAGAGCTATATATATGTCAGTTTTACTTTCTTTACATTTTTTTAACAATTTCTTTATTGATTGTATTGATCTTTCTGCTAAACCATTAGATTGAGCATAATTTGGACTTGAAGTGACATGTTCTATGTCCCATTCAGACATAAATTGTTTAAATTCTAATGAATTAAACGGTGGACCATTATCAGACACTATTAAGGATGGTATTCCAAATAAATCTAGCAAACATTGATTTTAGATGTTGAATAACAGAAGTACTTGTAAATCCTGATGTTAAATGTGCAATTTCTATGAATTTAGAATAATAGTCTACCACTAATAAATATATTTTATTATAAAAGTGAAATATATCAGTTCCTAATTTAAACCAAGGTATTTGAGGTATATCATGTGGTATTAAAGGTTCTTTTGAATTATTATTTCTGTATTTCATACATGCCTCACAATTTTCAACAATATTTTTAATATCAGAATTTATGTTAGGCCAAAATATTAGATCTTTTATTGAATTTTTACATCTTTCAATCCCCATGTGACCTTCATGAACAATTTTTAACATTTCTGGTCTTAAATTTTAAGGTATAAGTAAACTTTTATTTTTAAATATCAAGTTATCTATTATACATAGGTCTTCTTTAAAAGTCCAATATGGTTTAATAATATCTTCAATTCAGTCTGGCGATTACGCTCACCGTGAACACACGCATTTCGCTTGCTCCGTTATCTGTATTATAATTATGTAACTATCTTATAGGGTGTTCGTTTTCAACGCTCACAATATTATGCCTCGCTCGCATTCCAAGCGTTTATTATCTATCGCTTCAATTTCTCCTCCTCGCGAGGGGAAAAAGCCTAAAAAAGGTTTCACCTCACCTAATAAGTTCGCTGTGCTTGCCTCTAGTGACTTCAGTGATGACGCCGTTTTTGATACGGAATCACTCACCCGCGCAGACTCCGTCGAAAATCCACCTCACTCCACGGTCCGTAGCGAGCCTATGGCGCCGCCTATCTACATCAGTGACATAGCGAATTTCTCAGCATTTAAGGATAAATTAATTAAGATCACCGGCCCCAAAGGATTTACGTGTAAGTCTACTTCCTCTCATCTTATCGTCCGACCTAACGGCGTTCAAAACTTCAACGACATAATTACCTATCTGAAGGAAACCAACGCAAGTTTTCATTCCTTTCGCCCTAGATGTTTGCGTCCATACAGAATCGTCATCCGAAATCTACACCATACCACCCTTAGTGGGGACATTTCTGCCGCATTGTCGGAAGAAGGGTACTCAGTGAAGCGTATCCACAATCTAAAAAAAATAATCGTCCGCTTCCAATATTTTTTGTTGACCTCGATCATAATGTAAATAACAACCAAATCTATAACATCAAATCATTACTTAACACCAAAATAGTAATAGAAAAACCTGGAAAACCAAACAAAACCATACGCGGTCCGCCGCAATGTTTCAATTGTCAGAATTTTGGTCACACGGTTAACTACTGTCGTCACCCACCTCGCTGCATTAAATGTAGTGAGGCTCATAGTTCAGGTAGCTGTACTAAGGATCGTTCCAGTCCAGCCAAATGCGTTCATTGCTCCGGGGATCACACGGCCAATTTCAGGGGCTGTCCAGCTTTCAAGAAAGCTATTAAAAAAAAAATAAGACCTTCTAAATCACCTGCAACCAAAGTTCCGGAGTCGCAACCTTTTTCCAGACCAAAATCCTATGCTGAAGCCACCCGGACCCAAGATGTTCCTACTGAAAATCTTTCCGTTACTCTATCCAATTTTATTATTAACCTTAACTCCCTAATCAGCCCACTAATTCCTCTCCTCTCTTCAGTTCTTGATGCACTAATCTCTAAAGTTAACTTATCTCCATAGTTATTTCCGTATTTTTCCCCATATTATAACTTATCTTAACATACCTTAATTATTTATCATGTTTTTAATATTATATTATTCGTAATTTCATTTAAATCACTATCATTATATTTTAATTGGTTGTATACCGCACCGACAATTCGTGTAATAATAACCTTTTTTTTTTTCTTTTATTTTATATTATATTCCTCTATATTATATTGTTAATTATCAATTATCATGTATAATGTATATCTATTTTAATCGTTGAGCCATCATAGTTTTTACTAGAGGCTAATAAAAAAAAAAAAAAAAAAAAAAGTATCTTCAATTAAATTTTTATTTTCTGGCCACCCATTTTGTATAACTTTATTTAGTTTTTTACATACTAAATCACTTTGTGTTTCTTTTTTTATCAAATCTAATTTATTTTTTGAAATAGCAATATTTTGAATAAATTTTGGACATGTTAGATTATATCATTTTCAATTTCATCAACTTCAGTTATTTTAAGTGCTGCTCTAGATAAAGTATCAGCAATTATAAGTAATTTACCAGGAACAAATTTTACTTTTAGATCATAAGATTGTAGTTTAAGCATCATGCGTTGGAGACGGACAGGAACAGAGTGAAGAGGTTTAGTAAATAATGTGATTAGTGGCTTATGATCAGTTTGGACAATAATTGTTTGACCATACAAATATTGGTGAAATTTAGTGCAACCAAACATTATCGCATATAACTCTTTTTCAATCTGAGCAAAATTTTGTTGACTTTCAGTTAATGATTTTGAAGCATAAGCACAAGGTTTATTATCTTGCAGTAAAACTGCACCTACTGCATTTTGCGAAGCATCAACCGATAATGTTATAGGTTTTGAACAGTCAAAATAGTTTAAAACAGGAAATGTTGATATTAAATTTTTTAAATGACCAAATGCTTTTTCATAATTTTCATCCCAATGCCACAATGAATTTTTTTTTAATAAGTCACGCAAAATACTAGATTCAGAAGCTAAATTAGGTATATATGCACCTAGATAATTAATCATACCTAGAAACCTTTGTAAGTCTTTTACACATTTTGGTGTAGGTAAATCAATTATAGCTCTGACTTTTTCATTATCTGGCTTGACACCATTTTTATTAAAAATATGTCCTAAACATTTTACCTCTTG
>JANEHU010000525.1:0-10355 GCA_027563435.1 Nasonovia ribisnigri
TGACTGTGAACCATAGTCTTCACTTTAAAGATCCAGTGACAGGTGTGCACTCAAACACCATTGAGAGTACATGGAGACATTCCAAGCAATCGATGTCAAATTATTGCCGGAAAAAGTCCTTTTATGCTGGGTATTTAGCTAAATTTATGTTTACCAAACATTGTCGATCACATAATTTGGACCCGACGACAGAATTTTTCAAACACGCTGGCATACTCTATCACATGGACAATACTGAACATCACACTTTTATCAACGGCGACAATGGTGACGGTGACGACGGTGACGAAGACAGTGGCGAAGATGATGAAGACAGTGGTGCCAATGACGATGACAGTGGCGACAACGACGATGACGAGGAACAAGACGGTTAACTAATATACATTATGTTAAATTTAAAAAATGTAAATAAAAACACTTGTGATAATAATATGTAAAGTAGAGTGTAGTTATCAGTGATCCCTTGCTAGCGGCATCGAAAATATCCCTCGACTTGCTGTGTAAGACCACCTCAAGTTGGTCACAGGGTAAGTTATGTCGTAGTATGGGCAGTGATGCTTTGCTAGCATCAATCTTCATGATAGGCACAGTGAACTTTAAATAGCGAACTTCATTCGCCGATAACTTCGAAACTAAGTCCGAGCCCCAAATTCTGACTTCACCATCGTTTTCAGCGTACTTACCTACATATATTTCAATTACAAAAATTGCAAAAAAAAAGGTGTCCGGTAAAGTATAAATATACCAAAAAAATATGTTTAATATAGATATTATGTATTCAATAAATTATTAATAACTTATAACGACTGTATAATGTATATTATCGTATCTAAAATTCTGTCTGGTAGGTATTATAATATACTTACAGTATATTTTACTAATATTCTTACGTGCGATACAGAACTCACTTCCCACCCATTTATTTATATTTTACTTAATAATATCCAAGAAATAAATTGTGATGAAGAAGTTTTGGATAAAGAATAATATTCTGGTAAAACAACTTAACCGGTAACTATTATTTTCTTTATTATCAAATTCATAATATGTTCATCGTATTTTTATAGAAAGATAGCATCTTATAAATAATAATAGATAGCTTTGAAATTTTATATAATACCAATAACACTAAAAGTAATGCCATCGACTATGGTAAAGAATAAGAAGATATGGCAATAAAAACATTGGAAAAAATCATTAAAAAACCAATACAAAAATGTGGGTTATTTGTTGACGATAATATTCCATACTTAGCAGCAACGCCTGGCATATAACGCATTTTTTCATTATTTGATATGTATTGTCCAAATTTTGTTTACACACAAAAAACATATTTAATTTTATATAATATAATTATAGATGGTTTGATAGAAGATAATGCTACTATTGAAGTCAAATGTCCGTTTTCTGTTAAAGAAAGTTAGGTTAAATGAAAGTTTGGAACAAGCTCTTCTTGAAAAGAAGGTTAGTTTTGTACCTATTTTTGTACTTCGTAATCGGAGGTATTTAAAATAAAAAATACTTTAATCGAATAATAGTTTAGATAAAAATGTATTATAAATTGTAATATCCATTATAGCAGCAATTTTGCTTTTAGATTCCTTATTTAATAAACAAAAATAATACAATCAAGTTAAAAGAAGACAGTAATTACTATTATCAGATTCAAGGGCAAATGCACATCACAAAACGGAATTTATGCTATTTTTTTATATTTTCTCCGAAGTGGAACAAACTCGAAGTTATTAATTATTCAGAAGTATTTTGGAAAGAAAAAATGGAATCAAATTTGAAATTGTAATTGTTTGTAAAATAGTAAATTAAAATGTTATTGTATTTTTGGTTTCTAATATGAATCAGTAAAATTCTATTGGTATTTTTGTAAGTCTAGCATTTATTATATTTTTCAGATTTTACGAAGAATGTTTACTACCTGAAATTGTTGATTCTCAATACAGAAAACGAATGCAAAAAAGTGATATTATTGACCCCCCACACATCAAAGAAAATATTATAAAATATAAAGAAAAAAATAATAAAAAAAAAAAAACCATAAATTATATTATACTTGTTGAACTTATATTAATTTTTTTCATGGTTAAATAAAAGGAAATTGTTGCTCGTTACCCTTTTATTATATTAGTATAGGTAATATGATTATAATTTTTTTCTTAAATAAAAATATGGTGATAAATAATATAGGTCACATCCTAAATCTATTGATTGATTTTATACATTTGATAAGCTGTAATTCATTGAATTGTGTAATACTTATATAGTAGGTAATTTTAAACAAACAGTTACTTATATAAATAATTTTTTACAAAATTTTTGTTACAATTTGTTAACATTATAGTATATAACCACACATTTTTAAGCAGTGAATGTACCCGATCTCCAAAAATTACAGAATGATAAATAAAGATTTTAGAGTATTATTATTATCATTACGAGTATATTATAATTATAATTATATTAATATATTAGGTATACCTACTACCAATATATTATTCATTTAAACAAATATTTGTAATTACTTATTATCATATTTTAATATAACATTAACGGTTGAACGAAAAAGATAAAACACGGAAAATTAATATTAATTTAATTGTGCTGTATTTATTTTTATTACCATTTATTAGATTTTACTATAAGTATTATTATTTCAATAAGTAATAATTCAATAACTACAAATCAAGCTATGTTATAATAGTTTCTACGATCTATTTATTGGGATATCAATTTAGGTAAGCAGTATCTTAATTTAGATTCGGTAGTTAGTAGGACGCGAGGGTATTGAAAATATTACGGCGGCATTTGCGTATAATGAATTTTATAATGATACGAATCGTACTGGACGAACGTTCACGGACAAATAAACGGCGCTCCCGAACGAGCACTCGTCGCCGCCGTCGGCCGGTTGCGAATTGCAAATAGTAGGCGTGACTTAAACGCCGCGCGCTTGCGGATCGTCAAAACACCTAACAGCGCATCCTCTCGGTCGTTGCACGCGTAAATTTTTCGTGACACGTCCTCTTAAAGAAGATGAATTATTTTCCTCAACATGTTTTTTTACTTTCATAAACTCATCATAAACTTCTGATAGTTCACAAGAATCAGACTCCATTTTGGTAATTGAATTGTAGACTGGTGAAAACAAATTTATAAAATGTTGATTTTTTAACCAAAATACTTCTTCATCCAGAACCCATTTTACTATTTGCTTAAACAAATGTTGTTGATTCGATGGTATAGAAGAGGCAATTTCTTCATCAACAACACTTGACTTAAGAGCTTTTTTGTTTATCTGTAACTGCTGAATTGATTTAATACTAGAAGCCCAACGTGTAACTCCAGATGTTGATAGAGTTGAAGTAATCCCATACTATTCGCGATACTTACTAAAAATATGAGCAGCAACATGACGGTTTTTGAAAAACTGTACTATTTTCTTAACTTGGATTAAATGAGTAGCATATTTTTTTTGTTTTTCAACATCCATGGCAAACAATTGCATAGAATGAGAGGCACAACTGTATGTTTGGATATGAGGATTTTTTTCCTTAACAATTGTCCATGCAGCCCTCGTATTTGCTGCGTTATCAGTAGTTATTCCATAGACTTTTTCTGGTCCAATTTCTTCAATGACAGAACAAAGTTCAATTGCAATATAGTCACTGGTGTGTCTATTTTCTTCACATGCTACAAATTTGTAGAACAAAGGTTGAGGTGTAGTAAGCATATAGTTTATGATACTTTCATTTCTTTGATTGCTCCACCCATCAGAAACTATTGCAATACATTTTGCGTTTTTAATGCATGATGATATATGATTACTGGTTTCAGTACAAGCATTATCCAAAAGTTTTCCAGCCAACTACTTACGACTAGGCAATTTAAATGTGGGCCTTAATGCATCAAAAAAACTTTTTAAATAAGGACTATCAACAATTTGAAATGGAATATTACTGGCATAGACTGCCTTTGCAAATAAATAAGTTAAATTGGTTTGTTCATTCTGATTCATGCGGTCGATATAAGTTGATACCGAACTTTGTTTCATTTTATTTAATTTGTGTTCTTCGTACAATTCTTTTTCAATTAAAGTGCTTGAGTTATTGTTATTTGTTTTCTCACTTTTATTTACTTGCATAGAAACATCATCTAAAAAACAAAACATAAAAAAAATTAAAAGTTACTAATAAAACAATGAAACCAAAAAGAAGAATATTAAAAAAAAATTGAGAAAATGTTATGGGTTGTAGCTATAAGAAATTAGAAACTCACCTTCATAATCTGCAAATAAACATAAAGTATCATTTTCTACTGAACTAGACAACAAATCATCATCAATAGCTTTTGTTACACTGACTTCTTTGTAACTGGGAAGTTTTTTTTTCATTTTATTATATTCTCCTGTAGCTTTCATGTTTATAATAAGTTGGTTTTTAACATATTGTAGAGCTTTCTTGCAACCACTTAAAATGTGTTTAACAGGTCGGTCGACATGCGTGCCATACTCTGCAGCACAATAGCGACAAATTCCTAGTTAAAAAAAATACCAGTAGGTAGTACTTAATACAAATAGAAAAAATAAAATAAATTTACACTTACCTTTTAATGTTTTTCCTACTTCCACTTAATTAAAAAAATTCCAAACAAAATGTTGAGGTTTTGTAGATTTTTTAGCAGACATTTTATATTTTTATATGTTACTTAATACTTTAATAGTAAATTCAATATGTATTTCTTAGTATGTAATACTTTATTTGTGTACTGTAATACTAATAAATAAGACAGTTTGTTATGAGAAAAATTTAGATTTGAATCGTTAACTGACGTTTCACGTTAACAAATATCAAAATCTTGAGGGATAATATAATCAAGGTGTATTTATACACCTTGGTAAATAAACAAACTCACATAAATACACCTTTAATAGTTTAATATAATAATTATAATATGATAACACCATGGACGATAATTTTGATAACTAATTACAGAAATATCAGCGTGACCAACATAACGTTTATTAGTACAAAATTACAATATTGGACAGCAGATTTGTCTAAAAACGATGTTTAGTATAACCATGGAAGTTTTTTTTTTATTTTGACTGGATTTTGACCGGTCAAAATCTTTGTGGTCAATTGACCACATTCTGACCGGTCAATTGACTGGTCAATTGACATTGTGCCATCCCTATTATTTACAAAGGTAAAATAGAACATTTTGGTATAATTCTGAAATATGTTAAGACATAAACGTCCGAGCCCTGTGTAATATTTAATGTTATATTGACATTGTGCCATCCCTATAATTCTGTACTTGTGGCGTTGGAATGGCGTCCTGTTTCTTTAATAATGAATATTTTATGCTAATTTTCTTACTAGGAGATAGGGCATAACTTACTTGAAATTTTGATATACGTTTTATAAGTATTATTTAATTCGGGACTAAACTACAGCCCGTCCCGTCTAGAATTTGTAATATATTTCAGTACTTGTGGCGTTGGAATGGCGTCCCGTTTCTGCAATATTGAATATTTTAAGCTAATTTTTTTACTCAAAGATAGGGTATAATCTACTTAAAATGTTGATATACATTTCATAAGTATTATGTAATTTGCGACTTAATTACAGCCCGCCCCGTTAATAATTTGTACTACGCCTCAGTACCTGTGGCGTTGGAATCGCGTCCCGTTTCTTTAATAATTAATTGTTTATGCTAATTTTCTTACTAGAAGATAGGTCATAATTTACTTGAAATGTTGATATACGTTTTATAAGTTTTATTTAATTCGGGACTAAACTACAGCCCGTCCCGTCTAGAATTTTGAATATTTATCAGTACCTGTGGCGTTGGAATGCCGTCCCGTTTCTTTAATAATGAATATTTTATGCTAATTTTCTTACTAGAAGATAGGGTATAACCTACTTAAAATTTCGATATGCATTTTATAAATTTTATTTAATTCGGGACTAAACTACAGCCCGTCCCGGCTAGAATTTGGAATATAATTCTGTACCTGTGGCGTTGGAATCGCGTCCTGTTTCTTTAATAATTAATGTTTTATGCTAATTTTTTACTAAAAGGTATGGGTGGGTATAATCTAATTAAATCTTTTATAAACGTTTCATAAGTATTATTTAATTTGGGACCTAACCGCAGGTTAAATATATTATATGTAATATTATGGGTAAACAGAAAGTTTTTTGTTCGCTGGGAATGTTCAGGCAACACTGATTTTGTTATCACAGTTGGAATGGAATCGGTCCCGTCCACGATTAAAGATATACAGGTTGGGAATCGAGCTAAGATAAAGTGAAGCACAAACCTTCTAAAAAATCAGCTGTTCCAACTAATTACTAGCGCTCGGTAACTCCCCAGTGTCGAAAACTATTACTAATTAGTTACAAATTACAAATAAATAAAATTCATAATATAACGATATAACAATAAAACAATTTATTCTGTGACTTCAACTTTTTACTAATTTTGATAACTTTTTTTTAGTTTTGTTTTCCTTTTTATTTTTTTGGTTTTGAATGTAAGTAAATTGTCTCATACGCATTATTATATAATAGGAAAAAATGTCCGTTAACATTTTTATTTGATGCGCCTGGATAGTACATGAAAACTTCAAAGTCATATTTTGTTTGAAGAATTCTTCATATGTGTTTCCAAAGACATCACTTGAATTTGCATGTACGGCAAAGCACTCTTCAATGCGTTTCCAAAATTAATATGAGATAAATATATATAAAAAAAAATAATAATAATAAAATTACATGTAGTGATAACGATATGTTTAATTGAATACAATATCATCAATCGACTCTCGATATTTTAACCGCAGTTTTCCGAATAGGCAACGGGTCCATAGGGCGTCTGTTTTGGGGTTATGTGCTTCCGGAGCACCGTGATCCCCCTTGCACAACATCGAATGAGCCTCGCTTAGTTTAAGCGCTCGCCCCTGTTTTTTGAATTTTCCCAGTGGTTTTGCAATCTTGGCAAAGTTATCGACGAAACGTCTGTAATAGTTAAGTAGTCCAAGAAAAGATTTAATGTCTTTTGCGTTTTTTGGTTTTGGATATTCACGAATGCATTTTAATTTGTTCGGATCAGGTGACACCCCGTCTTCATTAATTATGTGCCCCAAATAGATAACCTCTTTCCGTAAGAAAGAGCACTTTTGTGGCTGTAACTTAAGTTTGTGTACGCGTAGTCGATTGAAAACTTGTTCGAGTTTTTTCTGGTGGTCATTTAAACTAGACCCGTGTACTACGATATCGTCTAAATATGCAGTGCACATTTCCTCGAGACCCATAAGAACAGATTTCATCGCTCGTGTGAATGTGGCTGGAGCTGAGCTCAGCCCGAATGGCATGCGCAAAAATTCGTAGTGACCAGATTTTGTGGAAAAGGCAGTTTTATGAGTATCCGCGGGATTAATATGTAATTGGTGATACCCACTTGCCAAATCTAGTGTACTGAAATACTTGGATGCCCCCAATGATTCTAAAATCTCAAGTAAGTTTGGAAATCCGTAAGCTTCATTTTCCGTTACTTCGTTTAGTTTCCGAAAATCTACGCAGACACGTAATTTGGGTTTACCTGTCGAGTCTAAATTCTTTTTCTTTACTACTACGAGTGGAAAGTTAAATGGTGATTTGGAATCACGTATAATATTGTTATGTTTCATTTCTTTAATTTGTTTCTCGATCTCTTCCTGATACGCCCAAGGTAAACGGTATGGTCGTATATTAATTGGTTTCGTACAACGCGGTGTATTAATTTCGTGCGTGACGACATCGGTGGCGCTTAAATAGTCCCCCGGCAAATAGAAAAGATCCGCGTATTCGCAGCATAAATCTAGTATACGCTCCCGTTCTTCGCGGTTTAAGTCGTCCGTTTTAATTTCGTTTTTTAATAATGTAATGCGATCGTTTGTTTCTGTGTCATCAGAAGAAACAGTTAAAACTGTGTCAAGATAAGGTTCCCACTCAATATGTTGTGTGGTTAGTTCCTCAATGACAAAAGGCTCTTCAGAAATGTTTATGATATTACTAATAATCGTATCGCGATTTACTGGACTAACGCTGTTGGCAATAATGACGTTTTCGCTCACGTCTTGTTTTTTAATGGTTATGTTTTTATGAGAAATGTTTTCGTCGTTTTTGATTAATAACACACAGTTACTACGCGACGGTAATATAATTTCCTTAAAACCAGTTGGTTCGGGTATGGTCAGTACGTTCTGGCTATAGTCCATAATGACCTTGTTTTGCTTTAAAAAATTACGACCTATGATACCTGATTCTGTAATAGGAAAGTCGCCGAACACGACGTCGAATTTTATGAGGACGTCTACTTCGTTAATTTGCATAGTCGTGACTACGGTGCCTACAGTAAATATAGGTATTTCGTTTATACCTTTAATAGTGCGTTTTTCGTGTTCGTTCACGACTACCTGCCCGTCAAGTGCATTGATTTTAATAAGATTCATTTCTGCTCCTGAATCAATTAGTAATTTAATATTACGTGGACTGAAATTATGCGAGACACAGGTTATGTGTTCCTCGTTAAAATCGGTGACTACTCGTACGTTGTTTTGTGTAATTTCTTTGACCGTACGAGTTCCCGTATTAGAATTCGCGTTTTCGTTTTCGCTTCTATTTTTCTCGTTATAAATACGTTTCCTACAATCTTTAATGTTGTGGTTATTTTTTTTACAGTACGCGCAAAACCTAACCTGGTCCTGATATTCGCGTTTTACTGAAATAGTAGATTTATCGTCGCGATTATTTATGGGATTTTTGAAATTTGGAGCTGACGAGGTGCTCGCGTTACTACGGCACTCGTTCGCGTAATGACCCATTTTGCTACATTTATTACATTTAATATTTTTCTTATTCGAGCTATTTTTAGTGAAAGTTTTGTTATTGTTAAATCGTCGGTTAATATGTTGTAAGTACTGCTCTTCTTCAATTGCGATAGTAATTGCTTTTTCGAGAGAGGTTACGTCACGCGCACGTAACAAAGCTCTAATTTCCGATCGAGTTCCGTTAACAAATGCAGTCAGTGCCCCCGTTTTATGCGATGTGGCTACTGCTGCGGCTGCTGCTGGTTCTAAACCTGCAGTTAATGCCCCTACTAATTCGTGGTAACATCGTTCGGTTCGTCCAGCGAAACTACGTACGTCCTCGTCGGAACGTTGTTTTATATTGCTAAGCTGGGATTGTAAATAGTTAATCGAATGTGTTGCCCCGAATACGGTACGAAGGTGGCTTTTAAGTTCCGCCCAGTTGTTAAAAGTTCGGTAACGCACAGCCTGGTATGCGTCCCCCTTTAGTTTGGATAGAATATTTTGAAAAACTATCGTCCTAAGATTCTCATGGATATTGTCCATAACATAATTACATTCTGTTATATACGAAGACAAGTCTGCCTCAGAACCCCCGTTAAAGTTAGGTATGCCGCGCAAGGCGGTGTCAATCCCTAACTCATGACGGTTGTTCGTAAAGTTTGTGGGTTATAATTAACTACTGCCCAACACTGATTAGGATTATCAGACATAAACTATATAATTGCCTAAAAATGACAACTTACAAATCGAACTCCATTGCGTCCTTGGTCTGGTCCTATTATGCGTGCTGACGGCTCTGCTGGCTCGTCTTGATGCTCCGCTTGGCTGTGTTGAGTGAAGTTGCTATGTTGATTGAATTTGGCGGCTTGGCTATGTTGATTGAATTTGGCGGCTTGGCTCGGCTTTTCCTCCTCCGTATGGTATGTCAGTAACGTGGTTGAACTCGAGGTCCGCTGATGTACTCGATTTTGGGTTGGATACCAAAATTCTTCTTTCAGGTGACCCCACACCTGACACCAAAAACGTGTAGTGATCCCTCACTAACGCTTATATTTGAATCCAACGACGTTGACGTGTTGCATAGGAGAAGGTTTGACAGAGTAACAAGTTACGCCGTAGTAGTTATAATAAGTTTATTAAAGTTATTAGATATAATGTTTGAAAAGTTACATATAGAAATTTGTGGACAGAGCGCTTAAGCGACTGCCCGAGAAATTAGTTACTAAAAATAAAAATTACACTTGTTTAAAAATTACTGGGAATAGACTTAGAATGGCGGCGATGTTGAGGACCAGGCTCAACGACCAAACTAAGTCTTACAAGTATGGGATGGTAGACTAATTCTAATTCTAAGACGGACAGAGACCCGTATTTATATGGTTCTCAGTACGTCCTGAGTGTACACGGTAGGGTCTAGGAGGTGGATTCTTGGAAAAAGGAACTTGTTATTCTTAAGAGCAAGACACGTAAATTCTAATTTATA
>JANEHU010000526.1:0-51924 GCA_027563435.1 Nasonovia ribisnigri
TTGAAAACCACGGAGCATCAATCGATTTTGGGAAAAGAATTCTGATACTGAAAATTAATAACAAAATACACGAAATACAGTTAATGGATAAAATACAAGAAAATCCGATACACTTGAAGGCAATAACAACAGAAACCATCACAGAAACTCATAAAGAAAATAAAATAAAACACCTACCAGATCATTTACAACATAGACTAGATAAATTAATTCAGGATTTTCCGGAAGTATTCAGTGAAAAACCAGGCAAAATAAAGAATTATTGGTGCACAATACGCATAAGGGACAGCAAACCGATCAACCAAAGACCTTATCCGATACCTATAGCAAAAAAAGAGGCGGTAAAGAAAGAGATAAAACGAATGATGGATCTTGACATAATTGAAAAATCTAGATCACCATATTGTCTACCTATAGTACCAGTCTTTAAAAAAATGGCGAAGTTAGATTATGCTTAGATGCTAGAAAGTTGAATGAAATCATTGTCCCTGATCGAGAATGCCCGATGACAATTGAAACGATATTTTCAAAATTTGAAGAGATCAAATGCATAAGTACACTGGACCTAAGGTCAGGTTATTGGCAGGTGCCATTAGAAAAAAACAGCAGAGAACTATGCTCATTTTTAATCGATGGAAGAAATTACTCATTTAAACGAATGCCATTCGGTTTAAACATAAGTGGATCAGAATTCCAGAAAAGTATGGACAAAGTGCTGGGGCCATTATTACACACCTTCGTTACGATATATGTAGATGATATTCTAATCACGTCAACAGATGAGAACAGCCACTACAAACATATCAGGACAGTGTTAACTAGGTTCAAGCAGTTCAACATTACTGTTAACATCGACAAATGCAGATTTTTTTTGAAAGAGGTACCATTTCTAGGTCATATTATTTCCACAGAAGGATTAAAAATGGACCCAGAGAAAATTAAAACGATCCAGACATTTAAAACACCATCGAAGATTAAAGAAGTGCAAAGCTACTTAGGGTTCCTAAACTTTTACAGAAAATATGTCAAAGATTTTGCGGACATTATTCAACCACTCATAGAACTTACAAAAGCTAGCAAGAAATGGACGTGGGAGAAAAAACACCAGGAGGCATTTGACAGATCAAAGAAAGCATTTTTAGACAAAGTCATAATATCATTTCCAAAATTAAAACAACCAATGTACATTAATACGGATGCATCTGAAGTAGCAATTGGGGGAGAGCTATTTCAAATTTTAGATAACAACGAACGAGCAACCCTAGGGTATGCAAGTAGAACTCTCAAACCACCAGAAAAACGATATTCAACAACAGAAATAGAAGCTTTAGCACTGGTATATTGCTGTAATAAATTTAGGCAATACATACTAGGAAATAAAACATTTATTCTAACGGATCATCACGCGCTAACGTTTTTAAAGCAATGCAGGTTAACCAGTGGCAGATTAACCAGATGGACGTTGGCGTTACAAGAGTATGAGCTAGAAATCATATATATCCCAGGCAAAGAAAATGTAATAGCAGACACATTGACAAGATACCCGAGAACCACAGATAATAGAATCGAAAAGAAGTTATACTTAAACAAAATAAAATCGGAAAGGTACAGCCAGGAACTGCGAAACGACATAAAAAATTTAAAACAATTACAGGAATGCGATAAAAGAATAAGTAAACTAAAAATGAAACACTCGAAACACATCATGGTTAAGGACGGTATAACATTTGTAAGAGACAAAGAAGACTGGCAAATTGCAATACCGGAACAAATGGCAAGAAGACTTACACAAGAAACACACACGATATTCGGACACCCAGGAAGATATAAAACTTATCACTTAATCAGAGAAATAGGAATATTCAGAAATATGCATAAAATTGTAATGGACACGATCAGAAGTTGCGATAAATGTCAGAGGAATAAACCAATTAATTATGACCCGAGTGGGCCAATCAGAACACATAAATCAACAAGAATATTAGAAAAAGTGTCAATTGATTTAATGGGACCGTTACCCACTGGCAGAGGAGGAGTACACTTCATATTGGCAATACTAGATACATTCTCTAGGTACATAAAACTATACGCATTAAAGAAGGCAACGTCAAAGGCAATACTAAATCGGTTGGAAAATGATTATATACCCACGATCGGCTCCCCGGAAGCAATACAATCCGACAACGGTACCCAATTCACAGCAAAATTATGGAAAGAAACATTAAAAAAGTGGAATATAAAAACCATATACTCAACAAAATACCATCCACAATCGAATGCAGTTGAAAGATACAACAGAGAGATAGGACGATTATTACGTACATACTGTCATGACCAACACAGAAAATGGCCAATATATCTAGACCAAGTAGAAAAATGGATGAACAGAGTGAGATCTGAGGTAATAGAAATAACACCAGAACAATTAATGACAGGGAAAAGATCAAAACATGAAATTGAGAGCTTGATCACATTTCCAGAGAGTAACACAAAAAAGAAGCACCAAGAATTAATAAATTACGCAGTAGAAAGAGTATTAAACAAAGTGGAAAAGAAAGAAAAAAACATTCAGCAAAAGAAATACATCACATTCAAACAGGGGCAAATGGTATTAATAAAAAACCATCACCTATCAAACGCAGAAAATAACGAAATAAAAAAATTATTCAACATTTTTGAAGGTCCATATACAATCACCAAAGTCATTAGTGAAAACACGTTAGCAGTTATGCACCCCACATCAAAAAAAGAACTTCTGATAAACGTGGCAGAAGTACGTCCATACCACAGTATGGACGAACAAAATTAAAGAAAAAACCAAGAACTAAGAAGACCCAATCACGTCACAAGAACGACGAACCAATCAACGAACAGAGAAAGGGTCGGAAAAAACTATATAAGACGAGATTGTTCAAAGCAAAATCAAACAGTCATAATGGCACTTGTTACGGCAGCCAGACAGAAAGAACGGGAACAGGCGGCAAAAGCAAGAAAAATACCCATAAATGAAGAAAACATGTTGGGATTAATATCAGTACAAGCAGAAAAAATACAAGACTCACCAGAAGAAACACAACGTAAAACAAACAGAGACAAACACTTGTACATTATTCATTGGGTTACGGAAGTAAATGCCGCGAGAGAAAAACCAAATACAGATTGGAATCAACCGGTAGATTGGAGAATGGTAACAGCTACAACATTACACCAATATATCCCGTTTGAAAAACAAAATTTCAACATGACTCAAGCAATAGACTATGTAAAAGGTCAACTGGCACAACATGAGCGTCCAATAAAAAGACACAAAACAGAAAAAGAACCAACACTGATATGGTACATGAGCAATAATCAACTGCGAACAGCTATCTACAAGGCAGCTCAGACCCGCACACGTTTATTCCGTACGCTTTAAAATTTGTGCTAGATGGTTCCCACCCCGGCACAAATCTGGGGGGGGTTCTGTAACGGAATAAACCGGCAACCACAAAACGGTCTTTTTCAAGACCAACAATTAGTTACAATAAGAACGATTGACAGATGAAAATCACACCTAGTAAAGAGAAACGACAATACAACGGTGTGATATTCATCTGTCAACACGAAACGCGCGGACCAATCAGCGACGGACTAGATTGTCGAAAAGGGTATAAATACCGGACACTTTCGACAATCTAGTCAGTCTTATTTCAACCTTCAACACTTCAACAACAGTCAACACTACCAGTTCTGAAGACAAGAAGACCAAGACCAAGACCAAGACCACCAACGACCACAGCTGATCAGCGCCACTCCACGGCTTTCAAGTAGCTCCCGGCCGACGACGTGAAACGACGTTGTCGCTATACGGCAGACTTTCGTGCAGACCCGCAGCCGACAACACCAGCGCCGCCCCACGGCTATAAGCAGCAACCGCCCATCGACGGTTCACAACAATACCATCCCACGGCGGGCCTCCGTGTCAACTTGCAGCTCGACGACGCAACTGCCTCACGCGGCTCTACGAGTTACCCGACCGCCGAAGACACGTAACGCCGCCGCCATACGGTGAGAGTCCGTGCCTGATCGCCGACTAACGCGGAACACATAGCGGCTATTGTTCCACGACTATCGACGAGGTCACCGACTCACGGCAAGAATCAACGGCAACCCACGGATACCGCTGCAGTCAACGTCGACCGGCAAGAATTGCCGAGATTCGACGTTATTACGAAAACGGCCCTTTTCAGGGCCAACACCTCTACGACCAGGCACTTAAATAAGTTGTCCTGCCCGAGTCCGGTTCGTCGTCGGGGTACCGCTTAATTAAGTTTGTACCGACGACGGCCGACTCTCACACCCATATTGTATAAAACGGCTAATAAAAACTATTATGTATGAGTAGGGTCCGGCTACCGCCCGACTAAACACCCAAGCGCCCCCGATTGTGTCGACTCACTTAATTAAGTCTGGTCGACACAAATCGACGCTTTACTCGACCCTGATATATGTATAAATATAATTACTTGGAAATAGAAATAACGTGATACCATAAACAAATCGTTATTTATTTACGACGCGGGACGTCTTAACGGACGCTCCGCTTCAAGACCCACTGAAGCAGTCGTCAAAGTACATAAACTCATTAACGCGCTATTATCATAGTATATGCGCCGCAGATAACGTCACTCACTCATATATATTACATATAATATATTATTTATCATACAACATTGCTCGCATAGAGGACAATTCTCGTACGCGTATTGGTTTTAAATTTAATTTGATCTAACCAACAAAGTTTTGCGAGCAAAATATTCAGCCACCATCACGGGGCGTATTATTCGACGTATATATTAACATCATTGTGTTGTAGTACAACTATACTTCAATAATATAATATATAATAAAATGTTCGACTGGAGTGTGCGATTTCGATTTTCACTGCTATCTATAACCACAAAGTTTGGCAAATAACAAGCGCGTACCATACGCATATTGTGTTTTATTATTATACGTATTATTCTAAAAGTACGTTACCGGCGGCGAACAGTTGAAATTCTAAAGACGTTATTGCACTATTGGGTTTTTGTTCAAATTACCTGAAACAGAACAAAATACAAGTTTAATATACATTTTATCTTGAATCGAGGTAGGTACACATGTAAGACAATAAGTTAGTTAGCTGAATGTATTCTAGAATCCACGAGTATCAATATATCAGTGATGGCGATTATGTGTTTATGGAATATCACAATACACCGCCTATAATCCATATCCATGTAAGTACATAAGTAAGTACCTACAGTATATTGTATATTATTATAACTAAATACCGCCACAATACTACCTATATAGTATATAGTATAGGTACGCGATTTCCATGGCACTTGGCCAGAAGAAAAATTGTCGACAATAAAATGCATTCATTACGATTTATATTATCATTGTGTATATTATGTAGACCGATTTGTACAAATGATCGTCTATTGTTGTGCACCGTACGAAATACGCTCTGTTGTTAACGTGCGTGTAATTACTCCTCCGGCGTCGCTTTTGACACTTACAATATCATACGAATTACACTGCAATAGCGTTGTATACGGAACGTCGGCTAAATATTGTTCTAATAGTGTGTGAGAAAGTTCAGAACGTCCGGCAACACGAACGTATATACAGTTGTATGCAATGGAAAAATAAAATGTTAACGACGGGGTCCTTGTTGTATACATAATATAATATTGTTTACAATAGTAATAGTATAGCGGTGGTGGTGGTTGCGGTAGTGGTGGTTGTGGTCGGTAGTAGAGCAGCAACTACGGCAACGAATTTAGCAAAATATACAGGGTGATTAATCGTCAACTGGGAAACCCGTTCCTTTAGAAGTACGAGAGGACATTATAAATTGTATTTAATCATTTAGCAACAATAACTGTTTATCACATATAATCTATAATCTATAAGGTATGCTCTATGATTATTTGTATATTGTATGATTTAAAATTTAAAATATAGATCGTCCTAATACCCATAGAAGGTACAAAATAACCACCCTGTATAATATACACACTATACAGCGAAAGCAACGCTTATGGGCTTATACGATGACGGAGAAGCAAACGCACCAAGCACGCGCACGCGCACACACATGCGAACACTTAATGACCATATTCCGGGCGATCATCGGGTTCTAGGGACTGATGAAGCTATTCATAAAATGAAACTCTCGCGTCGGCGGTGTACATTATATAATATACTGCGGTTGTAGTAATAGCGGTATACCGCGCGCACAAACGTGACGACCGATTTGACAATCGTCACACGGGTTAAGCTCCCCCCCAACCCCATCCACGAAAAGGAAAAAGAATGATATATATTTTCACTCCCCTCGAAACACGTCCGAACGCGACACACACTACATCCATATCTGTACGACGGCGTTATGATATTATATTATATAGTGCTTTTTGGCCGCTACAACAAATCCTTTCCGAGAGAAACCTCGTTGATCACGTGTGACGGCGTACATCATATAATAATAATAATAATAATAATAATAATACGTACTGTACGCTATACATATATATACGCGTTACGTGAGCCGCACAAGAGAAGCTATACGTCATATACGCGAGACGGTGAAACACGGCATTGCAGCCGACGATATAATGTAGTTCGCGTAAAATATTTTTATACTATACACATGTGTCGTGTATATATATATGTGTGTGTCACGGGATTTACACCATCATCAACGATGTGTCGGGCGAAGGATATTGTTGTATTATTATTATATTATTATTATTATGGCGATGTTGGTCCGGCGGGCGACACCACGTGCACCCGCCGCGTACGCATCCCGCACAACTCCTTGAGTGTTTTTCGGGGTTCTGTGTAAGTGTATAAAATATTGTTAGAAATTGACGTCAGAATAAATAAATAAAAATAAAATAAACCTTGGAGATAGAAGGAGTTTTTAATTTAACTTATAATTCACCACCACTGTATTTGAGATATTAATAATTATAATAATTATATAATAATATAATAATATGTATGCCGTAGTCATATAGTAGTGTGTTAAAAAAAAAATCGTGCCAAAAAGAAAAATGCTTTATCGAAAATTAAAATGTGAATACGGTATTCACTCAGTTTAAAAACAAAAAAACCATAATAACGTAAAATAACAACTGCATCGATCGAAATCTATACTGCATGCACGTGCATCACGTCATCGAGGTAAATAATAATGATAATAGGCAATACGTATATTTTTTCATGATATATACCGACGGCATTGTCGTACAATAATAGTATATGTCATACCTATATTATTTGCCCACACAGTTCAATACATTATTATTATCATTATAATAAAATACGGTCAGCGCATCGTATGACCTATAAGTGTATGCATGCACTGGAATAAAATCGCATATAACAGATTCTCAATGCACACTATTATTATGTGACATTCTTAGTATCTACACGACCGTGGTATAAACCAAACACGCATTGCCGTATACGTATATCTATATGACTATACACGTGAATATATTATTATAATATGGTAGAACGGTGAGATGACGAGGAGTGTGCGCGTCAACACTCAACACGCACACCATCGCATTGTGGGGTTTTGTACTCGGGTTTCACAGGAGCTGTTATTATATAATCAACTTTATTTTTCTAAAGGCGCCTCGTCTAATATTATGCATTAATAATTAAATACACTATTCCAAGAGTTAAATATACGTGTGGATTTTCTTTCGATTTTCACAAAGAATTTGAATAACTTAAAAATATAAACAGAGTGATTTCCCAAGCTAACTCATATTTCATTCCTATAATAATACATTTCGATCTCTGAATATTAATATGAAGTGTATACTATTAGTATAGAAGTATATACCATATTTTCGAATCATATAACATTTTTGTACCATTTTAGGAGTATCAGGTGAAAGTACGAGTAGACAAACTGAATTTTTTTCAAAAGAGAACTTTTTTGTTGTAATAAATGTGTTGTTAAACAGATAATGTCATTAAAGTTATTGACGAGTGTTATTTTAAATTCAAAAGTGAGTAGTTTCTGATTTATTAGTCCATATAGATTAAGGATAATAGTCTATCATAATAGGGTCAGAATATTATATTTTATGAGGGATATAATTATTTAAAAAATATAGTACTATTAACATATATTTATAGAAATATTATAATTTATAAAAATTGTCTACATACTACATATTCTATTTTATAATATTTTATGTTAAATCGTTGTGAATAACTATTATCTAAGTAGAATATTCAGTTTAATAACTTAGAAACTAAACTCCTTTGCATATTGAAGAAAGTTCACAAACATTTTCAAAACAATAATTTAAATAGGTACTGTTGAAAATAGTAGTTTTCTTTTGAAAAAATACGTTTGTTTCATCACGGGATACTATTTTAATGATATAAAAATCTATGTTTTTGAAAATATTATGGTCCTTGAGTATACTTAAAAATTATAAAGATCAGAATTTGAATAAAGTATGCATTAAAAAAAAAAGATGAAAGAGGGAGAGGAGTGAGCAGTGAACATGCATATGGTTGGTGGTGAAACCTGTGCTCGCATATCTATCATGATAGTAATATTATAAACTATCATCGTTTTATATTGCGAATATGTGCAATATAATATACATTATACATTATGTAGTATTATACAAGTTTATTGTACCTATGTGTGCGTGTTATTATAATACATATTGTTCGCTGCGATTATTTGAAGAAAAAAAAAAGAGATGTATAACTCCTACCCCACGTGATATCTGCAGTACGGCGCATAATTAAAGTGAGTCGACAAACATTTCTTTTGTAATGTAATTGTCTTCGAGACAATAGGTTGTTTTTTTTTTTAAAAAAAAAAACAAGACGAAACTTTTTCGAGATATCATGTAAAATAATTTTATACATGTATATAAATTAAACAATTTTCAATTTTCAAAAGATTATTAAGGACATTCAACGGGAATAAATTGAGTTTTATTCGTCCGTTGCATATAATATATACCTATGTATGTATTATAAAGTGTATACTTTTGAAAAGTTTGCACAGGCCCTTGAGACAATTTACGTATATTTCATACAAATAAAAGTTTTAGTTTTCTATAAAAATTATGTTCGGTCCTCGAAAAACCTGAGCAATTAGCGTGGTATAAACAGTAGGTAGTGAAAACGAGAGCGAATATAAAAGCGTATTATTAAATCACGAGCACTGCAGTAGTGCAGTTGAAAATACAACACTATGATAATATTATGTTTTTGAGCTCAAAACTGCAGATTTGATTTCGAACCACCGATATTGAGAAACATGCTATTTTTTGCAGGTGTTACGAATATCATTGCGTCCACAGCGGTTTTCGGTAAGATTTTCGTTCCCGAAAACGATCGATCCCTCAGGTCAGTACATACGTGTTTGGAGTGTGAAAATCGATTTTTCAAACACTATGCTATTATACTATAGCTGTCCTGTCCTGTAGTACGTTATGAGATATCATAGTACGTCACATTTACATTATTTTACCCGTTTACGGCCGTTTTTTTTTTCCCGTCGTGAAAACCGAAAAGTTTGTGCGTGCTATATTGTTTAAACGGGTCCCCTGTGCGCTGGTTGTTATAATTTCGTATACAGATTCATTGTGAGCTTAAACAATATCCGACTTAAACGCGTACATATGCGTATATGCGTCCTGTAGTATACGCGAGTCGACTGTACCTACATATTATTATTGTATAGTGTGTATATGCGCACCACAAATTTGGTGGCGTTGACAAAAGAACGTATATATACATATATTATTATAATATATACAATAGTGGTATAGTATATTATATATACATGTTTAATTACATATATATGTATGTCTGTATGTACACATATATTGAGCGTGCGCGTGTGTGAGTGTCCTTTACCTATTTGTAGTGCGTTGTTTATGCGTTTTCTACGTACGTACGCGCATTCCACCACCGCCGGCTCCGGTAGTACGTTTCTCCTCGTGATCACTTGACCGAAACCCGTAAAAAAAATGTTACATTGTGTACACGAACGGGACAACGCACGCACCCGACCGCGTTCATACATATTATATTTTAACGTTTACTACGTCGTTATTTCTACACACATACACACATGCGTACAATGCGCGTGTGAATATTTTTAAACATCTCGGTGTCCGTAAACCGCGGTTTACGGCCACAACAACGACAACAATAACAAGCACAACTAAAACAACAACAATATTATCATAATAGGCCGGTCTACGAACGTGGGTTTTTCAACCGAAGTGAAAATAAATACAGCGTTATATATTTTTTAAAAACGCAAGTCTGTCTGAAAATTATCAGTTCGTTTGGGTAGGGACATTTTTTGGAGTGCCGGTGTCTAACGATAATAATTATACACACTAATATAATAGGTACGTTTAATTTCGCCCCACTCAAATTTATCACAATATACCTATTTTAAACCTGAGCATGTTTTTATCGTCCAAAACAACGTCAAATATGGCATTATGATAAAGTGGAATGTAGTTAATTATGTTGGACGTAGACTTAACGAATCAACGAATTGGTATCTGCGTTTAAAAATGGTCTTTTGCAACTTTTGAACAGCTTAAAGTCTGTTTTGCTCCATTGAAAATCCCACGGTATATGGTTGAAATGCGTTTACGACGTATAAGACATATATGACACAACATACGTCTCGCTGTAATAATATTTAAGTCGATAGACGATCATAAATTCGTTCACCCAAAAGACAGAGTACCCTGCGTCGTAGGAGACCGGCGCCGCTACAGGTTTCGTGGGGAGCGCCGTTTTTTTATTCTCTGGTCGGGTCGGGTCGGGTCGGGTCGGGTTGGGTTTGAAAAATCTTTTGTGATATTATTTCTAAAAACAGGTTTCCGTGACACGTCAACACAGGGTTGTCGTATTTTATCACAATACCGCGATATAGGTATACGCGAAATCAATATGGGTGCGTCGATTAGAAATCCATCTGAGGAATGGCATACGCAGCTAAATATTATACACTACGACAGTATGACTGTCGCTGATTTCGTAACAATTCATTCCCTCGATCTCATTGAGACTGCTATCACTATACTACTAATAGTACTATTATAACGAGTATTATAATAACATAACATTAATAAATTATTGTTTTCGTCGTCGTCGTCGCTGTCGTTATCACCATCGGGTTAGACGTTTTAATAATAATATGATGATATTATACCAAGCAATGACACGACTATAGAAGAAGGTACCGCCGTCTGACGTCGCTGTCTACAGTATAGTGTTCATGACGTTCCCCAGCCGCTATCGTTGCACAGATAACTTTATGGCGGCGTCTACTTGTCAAATGCCATTACAGACGTCGTATAGGCAAAGAGCGTATGATATTACATTAAATTATTAGTATTATTATTATTATTATTGTTGTACTTGTGTTACATGACATATATATATATAATATTTATATATACGACGGGAGCGACTGTAAAGGCGGGGGCGAGTGCCAGACGATGGTATTATATATTATGCGTGCACATAATAATAATAGTAATAATACGGTCGCGTTTTTGCGTCGATAAAAACGCGGTTTGAAAGTAACTCGTATACACTGCGGTCCAATATAACAATATCTCAGAGCACGTATTAAGAATAACATTATTTAACATACAGGGTACGTATCGTGAATATCTGACATATAACACGGTTAAATCGTCGCGTCTCCGGTATACGCACTACGCGCCCTGTATACACGCAGGTATGCCTCGCAGAAATCTTACACTTACATACATTCCTCCACCTCCACCTCCACCACCACCTCCTTCACCTCGTCCTCCTGCTTTCCCCCTGACAAGTCTGCGATGTTGCCGCATTTTCGTCGTATTCACAATAATATATTATAGTATTATCAACTGCTTATCCCGTCAAATTATTATACTCGGGTAACAACATATAATATTATATAATTATATATAGATAGTGTGCACATACCAAGTACGTGTAATAAACTGTACATCTCCCGCACGGTATGGCAACAGCGTATTAAGTATAATATTATTATTTATGCGAGTGAGTGTATGGCGATATGCGATATTATTGTACCCCGCAAAGGATAAAGCCGCTGTGTAAGATATGTGTATCACCAATCCGTTTCGCGTAGGATAAGGGGTATTGTGTTCGAGTGTCCTCGAAACGTTTGTAAATGCACGGAGTTGTACATTTCAGCATTGCGGTAAATTACACATATTTCTCGCATACATATCTTAAGGTGGTCATATATAGTTATATACCTGAAAGATCAATGGAAAGAATCTAAGCGAGGAGGCAAAAAAACGAATGCAGAGAGGGTGATTATTTTCATGATTTCATCAGTTGTTAAAATTTCTTTCTTTCGTTTTGCAGTTGCCCTCCTCCGAAAAACTTTTTTTTTTTATTTTATACAGTCTACACATATTTATTATATTTTAATAACAAGTACCTATAATTTGCAGGTTAATTAAATCACAATATATGCGTATAGATAAGTGGGGAAAACCCATCCGTTGACGGTACTCCTTAAAGTTAGTTTCACAATTATTATTAATTATATGAGTTATACATTTGAAGCTCGGAGAATGGCGCCTACGCATAAGGTTTGAAGTATTTGCAATTTATTATTCTATATCAATAAGTCCAGATGGGTATTAAAATGTACCTAACAATATATTTTATTTATTAAAACGCAGAAACTTTATAAGGGTATATTAATTTATGATCTCCGAGAAACTTGCGAAAAAAAATAGACCCAGGTACGAGACTCAACTTTATTTTGAGACACGGCCCTTATAGATCTCGTTTTTCGGGAGGTTTGTTTTAATGTGCTCGCGCGTGACTTCAATAATCCGCGTCGTTTGTATAACATATTTAATATTCTCACGCGGGTTCAGCTTGATCGATATTATAATAATACGCTTTATGTATACACACGACCGGTATAACGCGTGGCAAAATAGTACATGCGGTATCATATTTATACATATCATAATTTACAAACATATTTATGATATATATAATGTCATCAATCCCTTTTGTTACGGCGGCGGCAAAAACACTGGTGTCTTTTATATCGTGGTGGTCACAAATACAATATAATATTATATGTATGAATACCTTCATCGTGTATATATCATAATCATTTTATATATTATATTATGTTATGTTATGTTACTATATAAGTAACGAGTGCTCGTGGAAAACGAACCGCACCTCGAACGAATTTCATTTTTTCATTTTCAAATCAAATACTGCACGACCGGGAAGGTCGTCTTACAACTATGTAATGCACACAATGAATATTATGGGCGATACGCTGCTTGCCGTGTACCTTTATACTGTATTTGTTCATTCATAATATTATAATATTATTATCATTCTAATTTATATGTGGATGTGACTGCGTGTTATCGCGCATATTATTATTATTAGTGCCTCTACGGTACACGCACTCACATGTGTATGAAAAAAAAATTGCTCGCGTTCGACGACAAAAATAATAATAATAATATAATAACGACGGACGGGGAAATGCATTCGTGAAACAATCGGTCGGCGACGGATATGTCGCGCGCGGTAAAATGCCTATAATACGCGCTGCCTGTGTGTATATATAAAAAAATTATATTTTCCAACCATGACCCAAATGCAAAAAGTTACGGATAATTTCATGCGTGACGTTATGTTTTTCTCTTCATTGTTGTTTTCCGAAACAAGGACGACCGCGCGGTATATGTATACCTAATATATGAGCATATATTATATAGCTGGTATACCTACGACGACGATAGTAAAATTATATCGATGACTATATCGTTTATCATTTATCATTTTTTTCGTCGCTCCCTTTAGACAACTTTTGCGGAAACAAAACAAAATACAACGACTGAAGGTTTTTTTTTTTTAAATAAATAAAAAACCACGCGACACGACGCGGCAGCAAGTAATAATAATAATATCATTATTATTATTATTATTATTATTATGTATTACCAAATATTGTTAGCTGAGAAACGCGTCAAAGACAGAGTAATTAAAAAAACTGAAAATACTTTTTTTAACGAGAATATTATAGTAACATAAAATAGGTTCGACGCATATTACGACTGTACAAACTAAAATTCGAATTCCGAGGATAACACCGGAATATTTTCGTTTGACACGTCGCCGTCCACGGGGTAGTCGATGCTTGAACTATGGTAATATGTAGAGGGCGGGAAAGTCTATCTTCTTTTTAAAAAACATTTATGCGTATACCCCTTCTAATAATATCCTTATTCTTAATGAGACATTTAAAATATTCAGGTAGACAATTTTTTTTTTATACTTTTGCCTCCCTCTTCTATTTTTTCCCCAGTTTAAGCACTGTCTGTAATAATATTCGTCCAGTATACGCACGTATTGCATTGGTCACATAGGCAGCAATCGTCGGCGGCTATAGATAATATACAATTATTGTTTTCTTAAACGTTTTAAACTAAATAAACTTTTTTATCCGTCATGATAAGTCATGTATAGTATAACAACAGGTCGTGTACACGGCGCGCGTTATAATAATAATAAATATTATATCTTACAGTCGAATCGTACGCTGCTACAGCAGCAGCCATGTGTGGTGCGCTGACCATCACAGTCGTTACCGCGACCGTGTCATTACACACACCTATACGCACGTACGTAAGTATAATATGGTATATATATATTATATGCCTAAAGACTACCTACCTCTATGTATAACGTAATAATAATAATAATAATAATAATAATACCTATACACGTGATTCCGGGATATTTCACCGCAGGATGTGAATTATTATTAATTTCGCCCCGGGGTCACGTACATATCATCCGTCACGCACGAACGTAATAAATATTTGTCCCGGACCCTGCACGGCCGTACAACATTATAAAATATATATATTATAAAAAGTGCGCGTGGGCGCACACACACATTTATATTATATATTATATTATATTATATTATACGACGATGTCGAACGATATTATATCGAGAGAATAAGAATTATTATATATTTCATACGTTTCGTAATATACGGAGACGACCGGTCGACTCTTCTATCCCGCCGCACACCATCATACATTATTGTTATTATTATTTTTATTATACGCGTACATGATGTAATATTATATATATATAAGGCACGGCACACACGACCCTAATAACAATAATAAAAATCGCGAGAGCTCGCTCCAGCGCCATAACGACCCTTCGGAAATTTAAGAACGCGTGTGAAAATATATATATATGTACATGGCCTAGAGACATTATACTGCTATATAACGGTCGTATATATAATAAATATACGCCTACCATAATATAGCGTCTCATACGTGCCCTGTACAGGAATCTAAAAACTTCGTACAGGACATAACATGTAATATTATGTGTATTATGACTATAATATGTGAGCGCGTTCCGTAGTTTCTACCGAATTTAATGTGCGCTTTATATATAAATAGGTAGGTTTACCTATAACAAGCTATGTAGAATTTACCGAAAATCGCTTGTCGCCAACACGTCAGGGTGAAACATCCAAAATTCCGAACATCGATCGATATTTGTGCGCCTGAAACAGCCCGTTAGGACTTTAAAAATAAATTTGAACGATATTCACTGCCTTCTATATTATGGTCACCCACGGGACATAGAGATTTTGAATGAAGAATGTCCGGTCCCATGCATAAGCCCCCATCACCACAAACATCTTGTGTTGTGAGGAGGGTGTCGGCGGCAATGATGCAGGAGTTGATGGACTGGAGAGGAAATTGCATATAACCTAACCACCACGTCGATCAAGCTTAAAATTTGGAGAACGTGACAGTGGTGGGGTCCAGACATTATATAACTAGCGAGTCCTCGTTAACGCTCGCCGCCGGACCGTTGTTCGGTAATTGAAACGTTTCCGACCTACACCCACTCACCCACAGCAAGTCTCGGAATGGCTTTCGGCCAATTACAGTAGCGGTGACTATACGACGAAAGTACAATAGTAATACGACGACCGATAGATTGTATTATATATTATATATAATATATGTGATGTCGCGATCCGAATCAGAACCTAACCATGTAATTATTATACGTCGCTATATAATATATTATATATGTGTGTATACTTATTATACTGTTAGTGTACAATTACTGAGCTTACCACCATTACTACTATACCACTAATAACGCGGTATGTCATCAGTCATATTATGTGATGTGTATACATATAGGTACTATATACTATACTATATACTATAATATTAGTATTCTACCCGGTGTAAAGTTTTTTTTTCGTTCATTAACGGTTACTATTATGGTCTGGTGGTCTACAACTGTCGACGACAGTAAAATGTGTAATTGCACGTTTTGTGTTTATACGTGCAGCAGCGTATATACACTATTATTTAATAATATTAATACTACTATACGCGTGTGTAATAGTATTATATATTTTCTCATTTTTGCGCCCTTGCGCACGCGCAATCAGTACGCACGTTACATCAAATAATATTATGGACTACGCCATTTATATCATGCACAATAAAATATACAGCATATACTTTTGGATAAAAAAAAACCGCCGTCGGTTCCATGTAAATGACCTGCAATGTATTTAAGGGATCTGAGAGCTTTGACGATTTATCGAATGATAATAATTGTCAAATACACCAGATCACGCGGCTCCTGTATAATATAGATATAACTTACTGATAGAAAATAGATTTGTATTCCTAAATATTAAAATGTGATACTGCAGGCAACACCTATAAAGCATGATACAATATTCTAATTTCTGGTGAATATGGTATTATGATAAATATTATATTATCCTAACAATATATACAATACATGTATGCATAACCCACTCTTGTGAGCTCGGTTGTTATAATATTATATACTATATACTAAACACTAATACTTATTTTTTATCGAAAACCGACGATTATGACATGAAGTGCGCTCTTTCGGATCGTCCGCGGTTCTAGGGTTGGGCTTAATGATGTATAGTATAAAGGTGCCGTATAATATTATGGGTATATATTATATAATATATATATTATACAACATGCTTGCGACTAGTACACACATTCACATACCGCTATACTATTATTGAGATAAGATACCGAAAAACACTTCAGTCTTCAGCGACGAGTATTTATTATAATAATAATATATTAAGACCATCGTAAAGGCCGATGTATAATATAATATAATATGCATAGTTTAGAGCACCAACCACAATATGATTGTAGACATTACCGTTGTTAACATATATACGCAATGATTGATATTGGTTATAGGAGAAATAATCAGTAGAAATTAGTATTCATTTATTATTGGTTGCTACTTATTATTCGGTCAGATGAGGTACCAGCTTGCATCAAATCAAATTTTCGAACATTGAGAGGGATTACTTATACATATATATATATATATTACTTACATGAACCGGGGAGGCAGAGTGCACATACTGCAACGAGTTACACCCAAAAGGAATTGAACAATCAACTATTTTTTTAAGAATTGCCATTGTAACGTGGTTGGGGGAACGACCTATTAAATATAAGATATCCAGGGAGAATCGTAGGATCCTATAGATATAAATACAGTAGCTAGGGGCAGATATGTAGATATCAGAACTTTAAATAACTAGGATTCTATTTCAATTATAATTATGTTTTATTATCCACTAAACACTTATAAATAATAATACTCACAAATATATAAGGTATGTTCTATAATACTATAATGTGACTGTATCGTAGTCATACGGAGTCCGGTAGTCGTAATGTGTATCGAGGTCTAAGGTGTACAGCGAACTGGTTTACTTATATATAGTGTGTATTGGCCATACGCCTTACAATTATATAAGTGTTATAATATAATGTATAGGTCAGCATTTAATCATACATAAAGTAGAGTTGGTATTATATACATAGGTGTAACATATTTACATTAATAATTGTTACACCATTTTCTACGGTCAACATAGTGCACGGGATTAGTTATTAATACATATATGCAGTGGCGTGATGAACGGGTTTTTATTATTTTGAGGGGTTGGGTGGTTGGATACATTATTTTTTTTATCAATAACAGAATATAAAAATGAAATTATTTACATTAACATAATAATATTGTGTATATTGTATATTATATTTAGAGGATAAAGAGTGCATGTAGTAACTGAATATATAATAAGTTGTGCATCATGGTTCGTACATTTTCACGACGCCACTGCATATATGTATGTACGACGGTGACGAGTTTAAGGTATACAATCAGGATATCGATATAATATGATTAATACCTATATATATACATAATATTATAATATCGTTGTGTCAGCGTACAAGTTTGTTTTTAATTTGATGCACTTCTCCAACAACGATATTATGCCAATCGTTAACGAAATGTATATATATATTTTTCTACACAACGCCATAATTATTACTAAAATGTGAACACGCGAAACTGTTTAAACAATGCAATTACACTGTCACGATGTTTTTGATGCATTGTTACTAATAATTACCGTCATCCGATAAAATCTATAAGAGCCTGCAGCAGAGAGGACAGGACCGTATGGCGTGTGGCTCGTGCGGAAAGCCAATTTCAGTCTTGGGCAAAATGCAGCACTCGATTGCGGCTCGTGCCGCACATGTCACCCCCGAAATAGCTCACTTTCCGTCATCACCATTCGCCAGTCACCGCACAATATCCTTTATTATAGTTTAATAATAATAAACTCAAGAAAAACGAGGAAAACAAAATATAGATAAACGCGTACACCAAGCGTTTTTGACGTTCGACCGAGTCAATAAATCAAACATTCAAATAAAAATCGAAGCGCTCAAATGCGGTGCTTAGTGCGCTTATTTATTTTCTACAGCGTTTAATCGTGACTTAATTGTATTACGAATATATTAAATAAGGTAGCAGTTTATTTACACAGGTAGTGGCGTGTGAAACATAAACGGTTGTTTATTTTTAGTTTTCGCCGATTCGAGACGATCGATACAGAATGTTTAGCTTTTCCCGTAGCGTATATCCACGAAAACAAAATAAAAATAACGATTATAATCGGTTTTAACAATATGATTATTTTTGAACTAAGACACGGGTGAATAATGCATTGAATCTGACAGGAAAAAAAAAACTAAGGGAAAATATCGAACAAATACTTAGAATTTATACGGAAATCCTTTATTTGTTTTTCCGACGTTCTACCTTTTGTAATGGCGTATGGACTTAGGTAAATTGAACTTTTATCCCACAAAAGTGTGTAATCTAGAGAAACCGGAATCCTTAGGTACTGTATGTATACATATAAATAAATGTACTTACACATGTACACTAAACTGCAGCATGTATAGGTGGCGTGGCGCGCGTGGCAGGAAAATGTTTATATTTTGTTATACAAAACGGGAATAATATACGAGTCTCACGTGAACGAGCGGGGCTGCGTGTAAGACGACCGCCGTCAAGAGTGATTATGCCAAGGTTTTAAACTACAGATGACGTAAAGTGCATAAGTCCTATTACTTACATATTATTATTGTACCTACATTTACAAATGACCATGTACCGCTGTAGTGGATGATGCACCGCATAATAATATTATTATACGTTCTAAAATATACGTAAAAAGTAAACATATGACGCTAAAATATTGATATTATTCGGTAGTTGGAATTAATTAATAGTTTTGTCTAATAATGTTCATATCTAAAAAGTAATAATATATAGTTAACATCTCAAAACACTCATATGTCAACACGTACGCATCCGAGAGCTAATGATTTTAGTGTTCGAATACTGTGGGAATTTATAAGGATATTGGATATATTACTATAATATAATTAATCATTATTAAAAAAATATTAGACTACAATTGTGGGGCGACAATGCAAAACGTACTATTGGCATTTTTGTCAAAATCGAGTTATACATTGAATCACATGTTAAAAATGACGGCGGATCGATTGGCGTCATCAGATTAGGTAATAACGTACTATTTCCCATTCAATAACCGTTTTGAAAATAGTGAATTGAAGCAAAACGTACTATTTGCACAATATAAATTTTGTCAAAATGAACTATTTACTGTTTGATGCAAAACGTACTATTTGCTATAGATTCCGTAATAAAAAGTAAAAAAAAATTGTCAAAACGTGCTAATTACACCAATTTTTACAAAACGTACTATTTCCGTCTATAACACAAAATGTACTATTTCCCATATACATGGTATAGGACTGAAAATGTATTGATGCAAAACGTACTATTTTCAAAAACGACTGTGTTTTTAAAATTTGTTTTTATTGTTACATTTTATTAAATTAGATAGATTAAATATATGGTATACGTTTTTTGTTTAACATATTATCGACTTGCCAACCTAAATTACAAAAAAAAAAAATCGTTTATAACTTTGAAATGTTAATAATTATTGTTATGCGCGCCAAAACTTAGTGATAAAGTCTAATCAATGAAATTGAATCATTGACGATTGGCGATTGCACAAATTTTATTTTTGATGTAGCTTACACTTGCAGGCTGCAGCTTGTTTATTGTTAGTATTGTTATTGTTACCTATTTGTTTATTGTTTTTATAATTATTTACCATGTCGAAGAGAATTAAATTGATGATGAACAAGGCAAAAAACAAGGTAGGTACATACAAGTACATCTAGTAAATCTATACTATACTATTAAAATAATAACCTAATGATAGAACTTTTAATCATTTGTAGTCCACCAATCCTATAATAAAATCACCAATAACTATTTTATAATTTCTATAACTCATATCTTCAGGTAGTTAATGACGAGAAGCTGCAGAGCATCAAAGATATTAATACTGCTAGAAATAAGGTAATGTTTATGGCGTTTATGCCTATACAAATATTGTGTTTTCTAACCTATTAGTTTATAGATATTTTTTGTATATTATATCTAGAATAGTAATAGTTATCTACATTTTTGTTCTAATGAAATTGTAATGATTACTAATAATTATATTATTATAGTTGCCTAGCAATAATTTAAATTGTGGACCACCGACATTAATTTCTTTAAAAAAAAAGAGTTATGAATCACAACAAGTTTATTCTAATGACAAAACATGTGCACAATGGCTACAGGTATTAGATATTTGTATTTACTTAATAATAGTCACCTACTTTAGTTTATGTTTATAATATTCATTAAAATTAAATTGAAGTTTATAAATTTAATGTTTTAATTCAGTTAAAAGTTTTATCATTATTTTGTTTACCTATATTCTTCATTTTGATATGGTAAACAATTTAAATACAACAGTGTTTTTATTGGATATAAAACTAATATTATTCATTTTTATTTTAAGAATATATTTTTCTAAGCATATTATTTATACTATTTTTGAAAAAGAATATAATATACATTTTTTTCATATTAACACTAAAATTAAAGATTACATAATACATTATTAATTATTGCATATTATAATATGTTGAATTAATTTTTTTTTATTCTAATATCTAATTTTTTTATCACAGACTAAACTAAAATAATACTGGTGGATGACATACTTTAAGAACTATATTTTGATTTAATTGTAGGTAGATACAAATTATTTTTTTACTTCTAAATAAAAATTTAATTATACTTAATAACTTGACTAGATATATTCTATCATAATACAGTACCTACTAGTTGTTTTATTTTTATTAATTTTCAGTTGTAATAACGTTGTCTTAACATATTTTACAAAATTTTTAATTGTTCAATTTAAATAACAGAAACAAGAAAACAAAATATATATATATCACTTCTTTATTAAAGTCATACATTTAATTCAATCACATATTCTTGTTATTTAAATGTTAATGTAACATATTATGTCATAATATATGAAAATTTTATTAAATGTAGGATCATTTTCAATTTTCATTTTAGGATATAGCTACGACTTCTCATAAAACTATGCCAATAATATCTGCTGATTTTGAAAATAATAACACTGCACTTTCTAATTCAATAATTAAATCTCAAAATATCGAAAACATGGATGTAGTTATTGACACTGGATTAGTTCCTATGGAATTGTTTAAGGAAAATGATGAACCCAATAGTTGCCCAATTATTATTCAAGTTCCTGCAGATAATGCCTTGTTACAAATTTCTACTGTAAATCAAACACCAGATGTGGATTATATGTTACCAGATATAGATAATTATTTTGTACCACCGGTGGAGTTGATTTTAGAAAACTCTATTAATTCAGATCCTGAATACACAGATCCTATCAAAGAGACTGAGGGAGGAAGAAAAAGAAATAAGTCAAATAAACGTAAAGAAAAACAAATTCAGAAGAATAAACTACCGGATAATTGTATATTAAGTTGTGCTCATGTTGAGGAAGTTAATAAAAACTCCAAGGCATGCTTTATTTTAAAGCTAACACATGAAGATATTATGACTTTTAAAAATAATTTATGTACTCTTTCATCAAAAGTTGAACAAGATAAATTTGTATTGACACTGATGGAAGTAAGGAAAGCCAAAAGAACAAACCAAAAAAAATCTACAACAACTGACCGAGTAGTAACAAAATATTTCATACCAAATGTAAATGGAGATATGATAAAGGTATGCGCACATGCGTTCAGTGGTATAACATCTCTTACTAGAAGAAGACTCAATATAATAAGTAAAAATTTCAATATTCATCATCAAAGTCCAAGAGAAAAAAGAGGAGGTAAACACTTAAATGCATCAGATATTGAAGTGACATTGTCAATAGAGAATCATATAAAATCATTTAAGTGTAGAAAAAGCCACCACACACGAAGGGAAACTGGTAGAAGTTATTTACAGCCAGGACTATCAATTAAAGCTATGTGGTCTCATTGGAAAATTAATAGATTGAAAGAAAATTGTTGCATTGCAAGTTTAAGCAAATACCAATTTATTTTTACATCCAAGTTCAACTTGAGTTTTGGTCACCCGAGGCAAGATATTTGTTCTTTTTGTACCGAACAGTTAACAAAAATTAAAGTTGAAAAAGACGAAGATATGAAAAATGAACTTGAACTAGAATTAAAAGTACACCAAAGACGTGCAAAACGATTTTTTGAACTGTTGAAGGAAGAATCACCTGATAGTGTTTCTGTATCATTTGACATGATGCAAACGCAGCCTTTGCCTAAATTATCAGTTACTGAGGTATTTTATAGTAGGCAAGTATGGCTGTACAATTTAACTTTTGTTGTTGCTGCACCAACTCAAGGTCCAGAAAATTGTTATTTATACACATGGACAGAATGTGATAGTGGAAGGGGTCCGAATGAGGTGTGTTCATCACTCATAGATTTTTTAGAAAATTTAGAAAACCGACTAATGTTAAAGGAATCACCTCCCACAACCCTCAACCTGTTTTCAGACTCTTGTTCAGGCCAAAACAAAAACCAGTTCACCATGATAACATTGCTTTACTACATAAACCACAGAACAACAATATTCAAACAAATTAATCATATATTCCCAGTAAGGGGGCATAGCTATATGCCACCAGATAGGGTATTTGGGCGTATCGAACAAGTATTAAGAAAAAAAGAGTCAATTATTTCTCCATCTCAATACTATGAGATTTTTAAAAGATTTTGTACAGTTAAAGTGTATGGCCAGGACTTTTTCATCTATGACTATAAAAGTGTGGTAAAAAATCTGGTAAAAACCAAATTTGATTTTAAATCAACTGAGCAGAAAATTTATTCATACACTAAGGGAGAAAAAACTGTTGGAGTTTCCAAAACCTATGGAGGAATACCAACAAAAATCGAAGTGTTAAAAAGGAACTCTAATCTTGGTACGTTGTTTAATACGCTTGTGCAACTACCAAAAACTAACCATGTAAAGTTACCTAAGCAAAATGATGTTAAAAATTTGCTAAAATATTTTACTATTCCTGAAGACTCTACACAGTTTTATGAAGATATCTTTAAAAATAGTGAAAACGTAGAAAATGAAGAGCTAGAAAATTTCTATGATGAAGATAATGATTGAATTATTTTATTATAGTTTTTGATTCATAATAATATAGCTATAACTTGACATTTAATTTTATATTTATCTACTAGTAGGCAAGCAGTTTTTTTAAATTTAAGTTTTTTGTTATCAAAATAATATACTTGTTATTTTATATTTTATATTAATATTGTTATAAAAATGTGTTAACTATATTTTAACTTTTTTCAAGACTGAAAATGTTCCTTTAAAATTTTATTCACTTTGTTTTTTTTTTTTTATTTAAACATATTAAAACTTAATATTTTATTCTCTATTTTACTTTTTCAAGACTAATAGTGTTCTTTTAATTTTTTATATACCTTGTTTTAGTTTTCATTTATTAAAAGTTATTAAAAAAAAATGTTATATTAAAATATAATATACCTAACATGTATTTCTTTCACCTATATAGATGCTACCATCAGTTTCCTATATATTATATATTTTCTTAATTTAAAGAAACTTAATTGAATAAGTATTAATAAAGTTTAATGTTACTATACTTAGTTCAGTCAAAGTATTTTAATTTGTTAACTTAAAATTATATTAAATTATATTCATTGTAAAAATAATATACTTGTTATTTTATATATTTTTATATTAATATTGTTATAAAAATGTGTTAACTATATTTTAGCTTTTTTCAAGACTGAAAATGTTCCTTTAAAATTTTATTCACTTTGTTTTTTTTTTTTAATTTTAACATTTTAAATATTAAAACTTAATATTTTATTCTCTATTTTACTTTTTCAAGACTAAAAGTGTTCTTTTAATTTTTTATATACCTTGTTTTAGTTTTTATTTATTAAAAGTTATTAAAAAAAAAGTGTTATATTAAAATATAAAATACCTAACATATTGTATTTCTTTCACCTATATAGATGCTACCATCGGTTTCCTATATATTATATATTTTCTTAATTTAAAGAAACTTAATTGAATAAGTATTAGTCAAGTGTAATGTTACTATACTTAGTTGAGTCAAAGTATTTTAATTTCTTAACTTAAAATTATATTAAATTATATTCATTGTAAAATTTAATTAATGTAAATAGAACGTTTTGCAAAAATTTTGGTCAAAACGTACTATTTGTGTTAATCAAAGCAAAACGTACTATTTGTAACAAATAGTACGTTTTGATCCAATTCAAAATTTAAAAAGCTACATTTAAGTACAAAAAATACATTTTAAAATACTTTTTTCTACAGAAACTTATTTCATATATTTTTATCTATTTTTAAACATTTTTGCAACATGTATATCTCAATTATTTATTGCACAGCAGAAAATGACCTTTCCTGAAAAATATGTAAAATGCCAATAGTACGTTTTGCATTGTCGCCCCACAATTGGGCTTTGCTACGAAATACCATAACGATGAAGAGTTTCGAAAACAATGTGGAATGATTGATGCACTTGCATTCCTTCCATTGCACCTCGTAGAAGATGGAATGAAATATTTAAAATATAGTTTACCTGAAAATCTTATGGATTTATTAGATTATTTTGATTCGTATTATGTAAATGGCAAGTATCGAAGAATTGGAAACGACGAAAATAACATGAGGTTTCGAAAACTGCCACCAATGTTCCCACCAGCTGTGTGGAATGTAAATAAAACCACCCTCAATGACTGCCACAGAACCAACAACATCGTTGAAGGGTGGAATAATAGGTTTTCCAAACTAGTTGGTCAAAAACATCCTACAATGTGGAAACTTATTAGGAAAATTAAAAATGAAATTGACGCCGATCGAGCACAGTTAGCATTGGATGCTTTAGGTGAACCAAGACGTGGTCGGCAGAGTCCTACCCCCACCTCCACGCGGTGCCGACTGGAAACGGAACTCCGGTTCCGGCCAACGGGGGAGGCACAGAAGGCAAACTGTATAAAACCGAACACCGGCGGGTCAACACCAGTGACCAGAGAGGGCCAACATCGCCCTTCAACCACCGACAGCAGGCCGAAGGCTCGATCCGAAGACAACTGGAACGCGCGGACCAACCGACGATCAATTCTGCACCTCAGTACCCCCATCCGAAACTGCCCCACAGTGGCCGGATTGCCCCGGGGCATTAGTAGGACACCCACAGCACGGCTGGGAACCGTCCGGGTGATCCTCCAATTGGGCAGGAAAGGGTGCACGGAACGGTCAGAGGCGGGTCTCCGTCGACCGGTCGCTCAACGGATCGAGCAAACGGGAAAGAAAAAACAAACGGAGGACTCAGAAGGAAAACTGGACAAAACCCAACACCAGCAGTCCACGACCAGGGAGGGCCAACACCGCCCCCATCCGGAAAAAAACTCCGGGACACGACCAGGAGGTTAGGTTAGGTTAGGTTGACGAACGGGCACCCCAGGGCGGCGGACTTCGGTCGGCCGCCAAAAGGACAAACGGACGTGACTCTAGGGCGGCGGACTCCGGTCGGCCCGTCAAGACCACAAGCACGAGTATCCAAGGGCGGCGGACTTCGGTCGGCCCGCTAAGACCAGGACCAGAACAATCACACGCTAAAATGTAATTGTATAAACTGTCATGTAAGGGGGGGTAAGTCGGGGAATTGTCCCGTCTACCTCCCCCGTATGTATAAAATTTTGATTATTTCAATAAACGATGGCGGCGCCGCGGCAGTAATGCGAAAGCAATTCCCGCGGCGTCGTCGGTTCAAAACTGGGAAAAAAAAAAAAAAAAAAAAAGGTGAACCAAGACGTAGTCTAGCTCCGACCACGAAACCGATAACACGCACCTCCGTATCGCTCCCGTCGCGTTTTTTGTTTTCGCCGAAAACATTTAACCGATCTGAACGAATCAGGTACCTATCGCTTCGTCTCGACTCCGCCGTCACGCCAATACATCGCGCGTCGACATCTGGCAAACAGCGACCGAGAAATCGCGAAAACAGTGCGCCGAATTCCGCCGCCCGCCGCCGGAAAATATTTTGTCCGAAAATATCGCCCGATCCACGCGTTCGAGGTCTTAAAATCTTCGTCTTGTGCCAACTAAGAGAAAAAGACATCGCGCGTGACCGTGAGTTCAAAACCCAGTGCGCAACGGCGACTTAAGCCCACCGTGGCCGGCCGCCGATCGCACGGTCACCCGATACTTCGCTGACATCGGCGAACCGATTACCGCACACGTCCGTTCGATACACACAAAGAACCGCATCAGCCGTGCGCAACTTTTGGTGTACTCAGCGGGTCTGTAGCCACCGGGAACCGGAAAAAAAGTCCGGGGAAAAAAAGTACACGGAAAAAAAGTCCGATTTAATTTTTTTCGGAAAAAAAGTCCGACAAGAAAATTATTATACGGAAAAAAAGTCCGGTTTGATAAAAATAATAAATATATATAAAAAAAAATAAAATTACTAAATGTATAAAACTAATATTTATTTCTTTTTCGAATGCAATGGCCACTCTAGAGCATAAGTTTTTTAAACGTTCACCGGTACGTTTTTTTGGTGTTGGAACCCCTTCACCTAATTCTTGTAACGCTATTTTAGCTCTATGTACTCCTAACTCTTCACGCATTTTAGAAATTAACTTCCAGACGGTTGGGTGCGCGTGTCCGACAAGATGCGTAAAACGGTTGTTCCAACTCTCGCAAATATTGTTTGTACGATGTTGACCGTTTATCGTAGCCTCGTGAACGTTCCATATTTCTGGTGGAAATAACGTTTTATTTTTTTTTAATTTTATAGTCATACCTTTTCCTGACTTTCTATATGTACCATTGACATATGTGGAATCAAAATAATCAAGAACCTCTGTAGCTTCTTCTGCACAAACCGTCTTTAAATATTGCATTCCGTCGTAAACTTTATTCATTGGCAAAAATGCTAACCCGTCTAACATAGCAAAAAAATGACTTAATGTATCATCCGTTTTATATTTGGCTTGTAATCCTACTTCTTGTATCTTGCGATACGTATTTTGAGACAAGTGATAAAAACAACCTTGTATACGGACGTGCTCGCCGAGAACACACTGAGCGGCATTTATAGTAGCTTGTTCAAAATCTAAATTTATAATTTGTGGATCTGGGTAAAATTGTGGATTTTCACATTCTTTTAGAATTACGCTAAAAACTTCTTTGTAAGTACTATAATTTTTTTTTTGAAGAAAACAGTAAACTACAGTTACAAAAACATCATATTTTTTCACTCGAAAAACATATAACTGCAGGAAGTTTTCTGGACTTAATGAAAAATTACCATCACAATACCAAGTATGTGCTTCAGTTAAATATTTTAATCCTTCGTCAAGTGCAAAAAAAATTATTCTGTCATCGGAATTTAACTTGTTATCATATAGCAAAAACCGTTCGTTTTTGTAAAGTGCCCATTCATTTTTAATTGTCAGTTCAGCCAAAGAATTGGGTTTCGGTGGAATACCTCGGTTTCTATAGTTTCTAAGTGTACGTTTAATACTTTCTTCAGAACTAAATGATTTTAAACAATTTTGAGGAAGTTCACTTACTACAGCTGAAAATACTTGGCATGGTTTATTTGTTGTTATTTTCATTCGATTATTCATGTCTTCTTTAGCTTTCTCAACTGTCGCTAAATTATGATCACCAGCATGTGAATGATCCTTGATTAACCGAGGCCGAGGGTTAGTGATACCTACAGTAATTTTTTTTTTTTATAATTATTTTTAATTTATTATTATTTACTTATTGTAATTTACCTTTTGAAGTGATTAAAATACCCGGACACTTTTTAGATGATCTTTGAGAGCATTTCCAGCGGATGCTTGTTGACAGATTATGATTAACTGTGTAAGCAAAACCATTACAAATAATTTTTTTACTCGATTTCAAAATTACTACTTCTTCCATTTCGATGTGAATAACTACGAGAGTGGACAACGACTAGATTTCTTATGCGTTATCGTAACATCAATATTGTATACGTTGGGTATTTCATATTTTATCTTATAATACAGATTAATTGTGCTATCTTTATTGCCTTTTAATGTACACGATTTTTCTATCATATATTCTAGTTTATTTTTTCTATCTACCTTACCTTAATACCTTCTATTTCTGTAGATTGTATAACGACGTGAAATTGTAATTCTTTATAGTTTTAAATTACATTAGATCATACCAATCATATATATTATTAATTTTGAATTAATTAAATAAGTTTAAATATTTTTTATCAAACCGGACTTTTTTTCCGTATAATTTTCTTGTCGGACTTTTTTTCCGAAAAAAATTAAATCAGAATTTTTCCGTGTACTTTTTTTCCCCGGACTTTTTTTCCGGGATTCGTAGCCCCCCGTCAGGTTAAATCCGACAACGATTAACGACGATTTCGAGTTCAGCGCTACCGAATTACACAAGCGTCAAAAGTTCACGTAATCTAGCCAACCGCGACCTCGAATCGAAAAACCCGACCGCGCAAAGTGTGCTCAGTGTCTGTACGAAAGTTTATCAGCTCGTTCGCTCGTTTTGGTGCCGGTTTCAGCGCACCAGGCCAAGTTGAGCGACCTCACTAAACCGTCCAGAAAAGCGCTCACCCAGCGACGACCAGACGTCGCACGTCTTGGCCCATCAGCTGATTTGGTCCGCCTCGTCGAGCCCGACTTAACAAGACCCCGAGCGGGCAAATCCGACCTCAAGGGCCTAGGTGAGTGAACTATTAAGTTACCCCGTAAGCTTAACACGGCCGCCCGTACTATCACGCGGCTCCGCACGCTGCGATAACGAATTTGCCACCGCCATCGGGTCGGTCGAAAAACGCGACTCGAGTTTCCGACACCGCGATCGGGTCGGTCGAAAACGCGACTCGGAATCCGACACCGCGATCGGGTCGGTCGAAATTCGAAAAATTGAAAACGCCGGTGAGCGAGAACCAGCGCTCGGATACAGGGTTGCCAGATGTGGCGATAATTCGCCAAAGTGGCTACATTTATTATCACTTTGGCTAATGAATATACGATTTGGCGACTGGCGATGACAATGGCTAAAATTTTTTAAAAATGGCTATAAATTGGCTACATTTTGATATCAGATTTCTCATACAAAAAAACAAGAAAACATTTTTTTTTTAAATTTAAAGTCAATAGATTTGTATAATTATTATTTATTATTATTTATTCATAAGGCGGTAAGCGGTACTATAGAATTACGATGTTCTATGATATTACTGTGTGATTTCATGATTTAAACTGTGGTGATTAGTGAGTTATCAATGATATGTTATCAACAAAAAACGGCGTTTTGGCGCCTTACCGAACTTTATCACCGCTTTGGAGCTCAACATCGAAAATTGATAATGTGTACTGTGTTCCATCATAGAACAATATAGAAGCGAAACTCGATCAGCTGATGGGTGAAGTGTTTACCTATGATCTGAAGTCCGAACATTCAAACTGTTTCCGTTTACCAACATGATGTTATACCCGTATTGAAAAACTGTTTCCGCTTAATAGGCAGGGTATTCTGCGCGGGGTCGGGTTGTTTCCAGCATAGAAAAATTGTTTCCACTGTTTACTTTTACTTTTACACGTGTGCGAATACCAGTGTCCGTCAGTGTACATAATTTTAAATCTTAATACATAAACATAAATCTTGGTAAATTAATAAGCAATTGTCGTATTATACAAAAACTACAAAATGGTACAAATAATATCGTGATATGGTGATATTGATATGATATATTTAATTGATAACGTATGCCACGCCCATCTGGAGACCGTGTTCAAGGCCACAACCGCCTGATTTGGCCAACGCACGGAGTTTCGTACCCCTGGTTCCATCTAGCAATTAATCCACTTTGCATTTTATTATTTACTATCATAGAAAATTATTTAGACTTTCTATGTTCTATGAATTATGATTTTATCGTACTTTGTGGTTCGGTGTTATACTGTTATCTGATTCGACCAATAATAATAAGTATTTTAAAATTGCAGACTACAATAAACAGTTTACACCTTTAACACAGTTACATTTCAACATTTGAATATTTGATCACTGATTATAATATAAAAATCATGTAGTATTTAATATTATTATTATCCGTGAACTGCTGACAAGTGACAATTAATATTGGTGTAATTGAGTAGGTAATTAAAACGTATACAATGGGTAAGGCAAAAAATGCAAAGTTGCGAAATTATCGGAAAGAATGGGAAAAGTGTTCATGGGCTCAAGGTAAATAATATATTAAAATAGGTTCATTATTTTAAAAGGCTGCATAGCCGCATAGGTACCTACTTGTAGGTATTTGTCATAAATACATTTTTTATTTTTAAATAATATTAACTATACCATTATGTCTTAGACCAACGTTATATATATGATTTTTGGATAATATTGGTTTAGGTTGGTTGTGTGAAGCAGACAAAGATGCAGATAATGTCAATGAAGCATTTTGTAAAGTTTGTAAATCATTTCTGAGAGCCCATCAAACTGATCTAAAAAAACATGGTAATGGCAAATCACATATGGCAAAAATGAAAATGATAGTTCCAGAATCTAGCCAAAGTAAAATGAGTAATATTATTATAACAAATGAACAAAAAGAAATTGACCTAAAGTTGGCACTTTATATAGCGACCCATTCTTCTATAAGGAATATGGACCATTTGGCAGACATTTTAAAATCAATAGGAAAAGGTTCTCCTCTGACAAATTTGAAAATGCATCGCACAAAATGTTCTAGTATAATAAAAAATGTTATTGGCCCTTCTTTACTAGAGAATGTTGTAAATGATTGTAATGGAAATCCGTTTTCGTTAATTGTGGATGAGTCTACCGATGTGTCTGTAATCAAATATTTATGTTTATGCATTAAATATTTTAGTGTTCAGGATCAAAAAATTAAAATTCAATTTTTAGGCTTAATTGAAGTGGAAAAATGTACAGCCGATTTATTGTATGAACATATCTGTAAATACATTGATCGTATAGGCTTAAATCTAAAACAGTTGGTTGGGATTGGAACTGATGGCGCAAGTAACTTATGTGGTAGAAACCATTCTCTTTTTACTCTACTTAGACAACAAATTCCTAATTTACAAATAGTTCGATGCATTTGTCATTCTCTGAATAATGCCATTTCCAAAGCTGCTGATGCATTTCCAAGCCACATAGATTTCATCTGTAGAGAAGTATTTAATTGGTTTCATATTAGCCCATTAAGAAGAGCAGAATATAAAAACACATTTGACCTATTAAATACAAATTCTAACGGTAAAAATAAAAAGTTCCATCAATTTCATCAACTGTCCGGTACCAGATGGTTAGCTCGTTCCTATGTCGTTAATACAATTTTAGAGCATTGGTTGGAATTAAAAACACATTTTGCATATGTTGTTCAAAAAGAAAAATGTTATATTGCTCGAGTTTTGAATGAAATGTTTCATGATGACATTAATTATTTATATTTTATAATAATAAAGCCAATATTAGAAGAGTTTAATAGGTTGAATTTAACATTTCAAAAAAACTTTGTTGACATTGGAAAATCGTATGATGATATATGTGGACTATTTATGTTTTTAGCAAAAAAAATAATGAAAATATCTTCCACTTCCTCGGATTTTAACAGTATTAGACAAAACATATCTAATGAAACTGCTTATCTTCCAGCAGATAAATGTATGTTTGGTATACAGTACTATCAAGTAATAAATACACTTAAAATTGTATCGGATACTAAATATGTTGTTGATGTTAAAGCACTGTCATTTATAAAAACTTTATTATTTGAATTAGACAAAAGACTTCCAGATAATTTAAAATTATTTCAAGAACTTCAGTATTTTTCTCCAAAACAATGCCTCAATCAATTACATACAAAATTTTCCAATTTACCATTTATTCATCAATTTCTTGAACCATCTATGTTTTCATCTTTAGAAGTACAATGGGAAAACATCATAAATATAAATTGGTCTCTTCATTTATCTGAAGAAGAGTTAGATGATAGTTATGCGTTCTGGGCTAAGCTATATTTTTTTAAAGATGCTGGTGGATCATTCATTTTTAGAGATCTATCTGAGTTTGTACTGAAAGTATTATGTCTACCTTCAAGCAATGCAGTTGTTGAAAGGGTATTTTCAATAATGAATGCTATTAAAACCCGATCTAGAAATAGAATGAACTTTCCTATGTTGGATAGCTTATTGAGAATTAGAAGTACTTTTACATCAAAGACTAAATGTTGTATTGAATTTTCACCCACAAAGTCTATGTACGAGAAATTTAATTCCAATATTATGTATTCAAAACATGAAAATGAATCTGTTCCAAGTTTTGAAGATCATTGTACCGATGAAGATAATACTATAGATGTGTTTCATGAAATTACATTATCTGATAACCAATATTAACAAGAAACTTGATACATGTAGTATTATAATATATTACTTATTTTTGTTTTTATTTTTTAAAAAGAATATAATCTTATTTTGTATTAATATTGTACAAAGTAGTACAAAATATTTTAAAAAGGTATTGTTTATTTTACTTAAGTAAATTGTTTAAATTATGAAACTATTTAATTATTAACTATTTACAGCTCCTTATTATCGTACTAGTTATTACTCATTACCAACACATGAGTGAACAATGATTACAATGAAATTGACACCGAATAACGAATGTGTCAATACTTTTATTTTAAATTACGAGTCCAACTGTCCAGTTTTAAAAAGAAGGGGTAAAATGGTGATGATAAGAGTAGGGATAACAATTTTGGTAATAATTAGAATTTATGGCTGGCGATATTTGGCTACTATAAAAAAATGATTTGGCTACATTATTATTGGTATATCTGGCAACCCTGCTCGGATAGCGCTGCGGAAAACAGCCGCGAGGCTGGGGCATCGATTGTATTAGAAGTCTTGAAGGTAGAAGGATTGTCGATATTAGATATTTCATTAGCCAGATTCAAAAACGACATGAAGGTGGTTTCGGATGTTCTTTTGTTGACATGGAATATATAAATGAAACAATACAAGGTTTACAATCAGTTCTATATTTCAAATGTAAAATGTGTAATATAGTTACAAAATTGTATACGGATAATATTTCGAATATCGAGTCCATATCAGTCAATAAATCTGTTGTTAATGCATGTCAAGCTATAGGTTTGAATTTTTCATATTATATATTATAACATTTATTTATATTTAGTAGATCTGTGAAATTATGTCACTAAAATAGTAAACAATTCTAATACTTATAGACATACGTGATTTTGACGAATTTCGTCAATATTTGAATTAAAAACGCTTATGAAAAAACTGTTCTTATGTATTGTATTAGATTCTTTAATTAGAGTAAGAACAACTAATGTGAAATTGTGTTGTACATTTTCAAGTACATTAACTAAGCCAAAAACTTAAAAAAATAAAAAAATGCATCGTTGTAAAATCAATACATATTTATCACTCTGTTCAGAATTTAAAAATGTGTATACATGAATTTAAAAATACATAGCAAAAGTTATAAATAATACATATATATAATTTGTATTACATAATATCTGTAACCAATTAAATATGGCAGATAGGTACTCCATAATTTCACAGTCAATTTTTAGCTATAAACCTTAAACACTTTTAATTTTAAATATTAAAGTTAAGTAATACAAGTTTAAATGTAGGGATTGGACATACTCAGTTGAACGAGTTCACAGCATTTTTAGAACTACCATCATTGTCGTGTAGTAGTTTTGTTAAAACACAGGCTTCTATAGCCGAAATTGTTCACGACACTGCATGGGAAGAAATGCAAAAGGCCGGCGAGGATGAAAAGAAAATAGCTTTAGATTGTGGTGATATAGATGCTGATGGGATTCCCACGATTACAGTAGTTGCGGATGGACAATGGTCCAAAAGGAGCTACAAGACAAAGTATGACGCGTCATCTGGTGTTGTGAGTTATTATAATTTTGACTCAATATAATATGTATATGATAGTAGTTAGTTTATTAATTACATTTCAATTTAACAGGCAACCATAATTGGCCATAAGACCAAAAAAGTTTTGTTTGTTGGTATTCGCAACAAGTATTGTGTTATTTGTCAGAGATCAGCGTCCAAGGGAGTTGTAACAAAACACAAATGTTTTTTAAATTGGACAAAATCATCCACAAGTATGGAAGCTGATGGTGTGGTTGAAGGCTTTTTAAAAAGCGTGGAAATGCACGGACTTAAGTTTAATCGAATTATCGGTAAAATAAAAATGACAAAACTTTTTTGTATAATGGAGAGATAATTGTTTTTTATTTAATAACATCCCACATGGAAATTTAAAAATATAAATATTTTCACAATTTTATAAAATGATTTTGTCGAAAATATTATGTTGAAAATATTGCCAAGCTGTTTTGGAAATATTTGTTTATCAAATATTTATAAAGAAATATATCCAAATTATTTTTAATACATTGCATACTAAATATTATAATTTTATTTCTAAACAAATTTTATGAAAATATTGGTCTGCCAAATATTTAAGCTAAAAAATTTTCAATACATTGCGTATAAAATATTATATAAACATTTCGTACCCCTGACTTCTCTCTCTATAAGCGATGTCAATTAGTTTATAAGTTTATGTCCGCTCCACACTCCACGCGACGCACAACGCAACTTAGTACTATGTAATCAAATAATTATTATAGTCAATTAGTCAAATAAAAAACAAATAATATAATTGGATCCGACAGAAAACACCGCTGTAGTCAGCTGTAAATACTAAATTGTAATTCCTATAGGTACCTATCATGTACGATGTACCTACTAAATAAATAAATAGATAGCGTACAGCCCCCGCACCCCGCTGCTCCGGACAGTCAAAATAAATAAGAATATAAAAATAAAATACTTGTTTGATGGGTTATTCCGATTTCCGTTATCCGTATACAATATTAGCTAATTGTTTATCAGTAAATCCAATGCGGCCCGACCACAACTCGCGCCGCTTCTCCCCGGCCCCCGCCAAAACCGTTACACCCGTTGGCCGTTGCCCGTTGCCGCGTTATAGCTGAGCACTGAGCACTGAGCAGTGAGCGAACTAGCGAAGACGTCACGACGACGCTGCAAGTAGCATTAAGCGTGACTCGAAATTACTTATTTCGTCAAGGCAGCAACCGTTTTTGCAATCCGTGTTTTTGAGTTTTTGATCCGGTTTTTGACTTCAAGTACTCCACGTCCACATTCTGTACGCGTAAGTACCTATAATTGTATTATACTTATATAGTTATATATTTTATTATAATCATCTACCTTCACATTACCTATTATCTATTGCCAATATTATAGTATTAAGAAAATTATATTATATTATTTATTGTTAGGTATAGGTTAGATATAGAGGTTAAGTACTTAGGTAGGTACCTACCTATTATACCAATGTTCTTTGAACATCAGAGACTGACATCAATATTTATATTTCATAATCAATACACTTAAAAGAAGCTGAACAAGCAGAATTTTTGATTGATGAAAACAAATTGTGTCACTACTTTGGTTCTTTAACATTTTATTCATAAAAAAGTTGGTACCTATATATAATATTATAATATGCCATGTGATGTGTAGCGCTGCAATTAAAATAATATATATAGTTGTTATGAAAGTAGAAAATTATTTCAATATAACGTTATAGGTATATATCTAGTTGGTTATTTTATAAATTGTATTGATTGTTCATTTAATATTAATTGTTTTCATTTAAATTAAATCTATACTTATAAAGTTATAACTTATATTTTATTTATTCACATATTTGAATAGTTGCTAGGATAATACATAGACTTTTTAAATAAATTCAAAGTAGATTTCTTTTTTTATTACAGGTATTATAAATTATAATTATAATTTTAATTTTCACTATGGCTAGCTATAGTAATAAACGAAGGAAAATACAAATTGAATTACAAGGCTTAGAATCTACTGATTATGATACAGATGATACTAATTTAGTTATCTCGCCACTGAAGGAATCTGACAAATTAATTGAAAATAAAAATATTAATTTTGACAGTTATAACAGTTATAAGTCTGATAAGTCTGAAAGTGATCAAAGTGATCCAAATAGAAATGAATTAAATAATAATCTTTCAGAATACAATTTTATTGTATCTAGTGATAAAGAGGAAATTGTAACAGTCCTTGAAAAAAAAAGTCTAGAAGAATTTAAAAAAAATAAACTTTGTCACTGGGCGGTAAATTATAATGTTCCTCAAACTGCAGTTGATGGGCTTCTTAATGTTTTGAAAAATGATTTTGATTTAGATTTCCTCCCCAAAAGTTGTAAAACATTGATGGGCTTAGGATCATCTAAAGTAATTAATATACGTCAAGTAGAACCGGGTATGTACTACCATTTTGGTTTAGCTTTCGGTATTAAGCGATTTAAATCTATTATTGATTTTTCTGACAGTCTTATAAAAATTTCATTAGGAATTGATGGCCTCCCAATATCCAAAAGTAGTGGTAGTTGTTTTTGGCCAATTTTAGCTTATATTCAGCCTTATAGTAAGCATGTATTTATCGTCGGGATTTATCATGGATATGAAAAGCCTAAAGATAGCAATATATTCCTTAAAGATTTAATTGAAGACATTTTAGATTTAACTCAAAATGGAGTTATGATAAATAATGTAAAAAAAAATATTTCTATTAATGTTATATGTTGTGATTCGCCGGCCAAATCTTTTATTATGAGAATTAAAACTCATTCTGGATATTTTTCATGCCCTAGATGTACTCATGAAGGAGAGTATTTTTCAAGTGTTTGTTTTCCGTATAATAGTAATGGCAATACTGAAAGATATCATGCCGATTATATTTGTATGAAGGATGAAGAACACCATACACATCCTACAATATCATGTCTTGCACTAATACCGGATACAGATATTGTGAAACTATTTTCAATGGATTACATGCACTTAGTATGCCTTGGAATTACGAAAAAATTACTTGTTCTTTGGTTAGGATTAGGTAAAAACAAATCAAATAGTCGTTTGTCGAGTCGGCAGATTCAGCAAATTACCGATGGGATTTTAAAAGTTAAAGGTAGTATAACGTGTGATTTTGCTCGAAAACCTAGGCCTGTAAAAGAAGTTTTAAGGTGGAAAGCCACAGAATTTCGTCAGTTTATTCTTTACACTGGAATCATTGTACTGAAAGATATTTTACCCAACGATAGTTATAACAATTTTTTAGCTCTTTGTATATCAATGAGAATTCTATTATGTGAAAATAATCATCATTATTTAAATTTTACTCGTGAACTCCTAAAATATTTTGTAGAATCCTTTCAATACATATATGGTGTTAAATATGTATCACAAAATGTACATGGGTTATTGCATTTATGTGACGATTATGAAAGACATGGCTCCCTCAATGTGTGTAGTACATTTCCCTTTGAAAACTTTATGAAAGTACTAAAAAAAATGATCCGCAAACATGACAAACCATTACAACAGGTAGTTCGACGATACACTGAATATTGTAACAAAATGAAATTTTAGAAATTAACAATACTAATAAATTACAATTTAAAACTAAAAAACCAGATTGTTATGTTCTTACTAAAGATAATGAAATTGTTCAAATAACAGATTTAAAAAAATCAATTGCTGAAAAATGTTCTATAGTTGTTGGTAAAACATTTATTGAAAAAAAAGAGCTTTTTACTATGCCATTAAAATCATCAAAATTGGATATTTATATAGTTCAAAATTTGTCTGACATTGAAAAACAATGGAAAATGTCTGATATCAAAAGAAAAATGATTATGTTTGATTTCAAAAATACAATGATAGCTATCCCAATTCTTCATCATGTTTAATTTATAAAATTAGAATTTAACTGTAAATATCTGTAATATAATTATACCTATTATTTTAAGAAAAGCATATAATATTATAATAATAAAATAATATATACCAATTGTAAATATAAGTTTGGACCAATATAATTTACTTATAACTAGCTGGAATATAAATAGTAGGTAATTCTAAAATTTATTTAGAAATTCATAATGTCAATAATTTATTGGAATAATAGCTAAATGTCCATTTTTTTTTTCAGAACCATGTGGATCGTTGTTTATTTTAATGCAGATATGTCTGTTGAATGTGTCCCAAATATCTGGTACAATAAGGGATCATGTGCCTGGCCAAAAAAGAGAGCTAACATAAGTAGTTTCATAGAAAAATGTATTGATCCTGATAAACGATCAGATGAATTTCGCTATTATGATGCAAGAATTTTAAGCAAAATGCCTTTTGGTAATTATATTGGTTATATAATGATAATTAAGAACCAATTAAAGTAGGTACCTCTAATGCTTAATTTTGTTTTTAAATATACTTTTAGATGATATTAATATAGCTCGAAAGAAAGCTTCTAAAGCACAACAAACATCAGATTTATCTAGTACTGAAAATGAAAGCTATAAAGAAAAACCAAAATTTAAAACCAGTTTGTTTCCTCCAAATAGATCTGAAAAATCTTCATCTGTATGTGTTATTACTGAAGAAAATAATGGACCAACTTTCCCTGATTTTGGTTCATTATTTAATGGTAACTATTGTTTTACATTATTTAAATACATGCTTGTAAAAGTACCTATATTAGTAAAATTATTATTTATTATACGTTTAGACTTGGATGGAGAATTGGAACTTAATGATACTGTAATAAATCATACACCTGAAAATTGGTTGAATACATCTGCAAGTAATAAAGATATAAACTCAAATGAATTTGATGAAAACCAAGTCTCACTTCACGATAATAATTCGTCATCAACTAAAAAAATAAAATTAACTTCTGATGTACACCAATATACACCAACATCAACACCAATTATGAAACCAGTAGCAGTGCACAGTGAAAATGATAAAAAAAGTAAATATGACTAGTTGAATAATATGTAATAATAATATACCAACTTTGGCTATAATACTATAATAAATTGTGGTAATATCAGTGTTTGCTTATTGGGGGAAGGACGCAAGGGGACAGAGTACCCCAACTAATTTTTCAAAAATGTTAGCCTACCTCTTCTATTATTTTTTAGGGGAACATACAGGACACTTCATAATTTTGCATTTGTTTATAACAATAATATAATAATATATTTATAGGCACCTTCAGTAATTACCTGTCTTATATTAACTAAACATTTTTTTTTTTTTTTAAATTTATTATAAAGGTATATATAGTTTTTAGATACTTTAAAGAGGGGTTTTAGGCAGTGTGGGGGCAGAGACCCCACGTTTCAATAATGTTTAACAAGTGATGGGGATACTGTTTTTTTAAAAGTAAACATGCTTCTCTCTACTTCCCAAGTCGAGCACTAGGTAGTATACCTAATATAAGATAAAATCATACATTGTAAAATAACAGTAATATTTTAAAATTTTCCAGCTTATTCTTATAAGATTGTAAACCGAAATATTATAACATTAAAACATGAAGTGAAAAATATGCAAGATCGATTAGATATAGTAATCAATATGCAAGAAAAGATGTATGAACATTTATGTAATTTACAAGTTAAAAACAATGGTTCTTTAGATGAATTCAATGATTTTGATATAATGTGTATTGATAATGAAGTGGACCTGAATATTATGGAACAAAAGTTAACCGAGGATGAATCGTTCAAGAAATCTATGGTAAAATAAATAATTTATATTTATTTTTTACATTTATTATGTAGTCATGCAACATTGAAATATGCAACAAGATTAACAATAACATATTTATAGATTAAACAGTTAAGCCGTTTGATGGGACAAACTATACCTGAGACAGTGAGGAAAGTTATGAAAACTCTTTTCACTGATTCATTTCTCAGTGAATTTTCTTACATTGGATTTAAAGGAAAAAATAATTTTTCAACACTAAAAACTTGCAAAGTCATATTTGGTAATTAAATTTATTAAATAATAATTGGAATAATGTACACAATACATCACACTAATTGAATATAAAAGTAATTGGAATATGTAACCAGCTAATCGTTGAATACATATATAATTTATTTTTTCAAAACAATTTAATTATTGTTATTTACTCTGGTTTTAACAAATAATTACAGAAAGTTTTTATTGGCCTAAAGAGTGCTGATAACTGCAGTTTAAATTTTATCTTATTAAGAACCTTTTTGGTGATTTACACATGTACTGCAATATTGTACCTTTTGTATTATACATCATTGCAATTATCTACACTTTAGTTCTGATTATAATTATTTATTTGCTAATAATAAAATATTGATTTTTAACATGTTTAGAGTCAATCCGAAAAATGAAAAAATTTTCCAATTCCACTGATGTTGAAATTGAAAAGCCTCTCAAAAATTGGATGGCGCAGGCTACTCCACGACTGAAAAAAATTGCACTACCTGACCAAGGCGAAAAGCATAATTCACTCAATACAAACAGTTGTTAAAGTTCATTAAAATATTTATTTTTTTTTTTTTTTAAGTCTTTAATAATATAAATTTATTGTTCTAAATTGTTTTGCAAAGGTCTGCAAAGTTGCATAATTTATAATATATTATTACTAGTAATAGCAATGTGTTTGTGCAACACCAGCGCTGCTCCGCTGGACATCGCGTCGGGTGTCGAACATTCGCGAAGTTGACCCCCTCCACCACCCTGGATCGCGCCAGTGGCGCGCTTCCAGCCGCGGGCTATCGCCGTAAACCAGTTTTCCCCTCAGTACGTCCGTCTGTGCTTGGCCGGTCGTCTCTTTTGCGTTTTTTTTCGTGCCCGCGCCATATTTGGCCGTTGTGTCGTGTTCTTCCCCGGATCCATCCGGAAAGCGCGTTTCTCGTTCGTTTGTACGCTTGCTTCCGCTTGCACGCCGTTGTGCATACGCGCGTGCTCTATCGTCGGATTTGGTCTGTGCTCGGCCGTTTCGACCACGTTTGTGTCAACGCGCCGGTTCGGTCCTGTCGTCAGTACCGTCGATTCCAAGGTTCATTCACCGTACGTGTGACTAACTACTGACCGCGTTCTTATTATACCTAGCTCGATTGTCGCGTGGTTGAGTGCGCATTTGCATCCCCGTTCGCCGGTCCCTAGTGGTTCGTGATCGGCCGATTTTGTGTGGTCACGTGGTTTCCCACTGTGCCCGGTTCCCTGCGGTACGCCGTTACGCCGCGAGCACCGCACCAGGCAGGGGTGCCAATTCGGTTATCGCCGGTGCGTCGACCAGTTCACCAGCCACCGCCGTTGCTGTCCGTTGGTACCAGTGTCGTCGAGTCCAGGAGTCAGCTGGTATCAGTCCTTATCACCATCCTCGTTGTGCAGATAAGACCAACCTTTGTTATTGTATATATAATATATTAGTTTGTACACCGTCATTCCCAAATCATAGGTTTTTGTTGTAAGATATGATCATATCCCCCATGTTACTGTTGTTTATTATACGTGTCGGCAATAATAAGATGATTCGTGCCACCAGCGCACACCATTCAATTTGTGTACGTTTTTATCTTTGTTTATGATTAGTCTCACAATTAAGATTACCTACTCCTATTCACACACAGGACACGAGATATTCTTACCCGTCGCAAGTGTCGTACGGCCAGCTAACGATAGGACGTCAATAGCTCCGTCCGGTGCGCATACAATTTGGTAGCAGAGCGTGGTTAGGAACCTTATGGGGGGTCCCAGCCAAGCGGCGTAGTGAATTATCAGCTTTTGTGTGACATATAGCTACTTGTAATCGTTCAAGATGGTCGATTCTAAGAAGGAGTTCTCTGAACGCGAGGAGCGCCGTCGCGCGATCGCAGCCCTGAAGCGGGAGTCCGCGATTGAGGGTATAAAGGCGGTACATGCCATGATACCACGCGCGAATTCCGAGCCGGACTTCGTACCCGAATTTATTTTAAATGTTGACGGGTTAGATGCGGGGTGGTCTCAGTATAAAGCGGAAGATAACACGGTATTAGAATGCCTTGTTAGCTTAGGTAAAGCAAGTGAATATACTCCCGGACAATCGGGTGAATTACGAATTTTGATTAATTCCGCGAAGGCTGCCGCGAATCTACTTCGTCCGGCTCGCACAGCGCCCACCGCGGGCCAAAACGTCGGTAACTCATCGTCCGTGTCCGACGCGTCGTCCGGTCCAACGTTATCGCGACTTCCGGAAATTCCCCTACCGAGATTTGGAGGCGATTTTCGGTTGTGGCCGACTTTTCGTGATACATTCACTAAGCAAGTCGATAGCCGCCAATACCTGTCGAACGTCGATAAGTTATATTATTTGACTGGGTGTTTGCATGGTGCAGCCTTGGATGCGATTCGTAGTATACCCGCGTCCGATGATAACTATCAATTGATATGGTCAACTTTGTCCGCGCGTTTCTACCGCCCGCGCATGGTCGCGACTTCGCTATTAGAAAAAGTGTTAAACGCGCCGTCGTCGTCACAGGAGTCATTGCACGACTTAACCGTTTTTTTGTCTACATTTGACGAAAACATTTCGTTATTATCCGCGATGGACATTCCCGACCTCGGGTCGTTCATCCTGTTTACTTCAGCTTTCCGTGCGTTACCGCTCGCCACTCGCAAATTATTCGAATCCACCATGACAAGTAACGACGTTTATCCATCAGTCGATAAACTACTGAAATTCGTGCGGGATCGTATTACCGTCTTAGAAAATGTGGGCGAGCCGCGGAAGACTAGTGCCAAGCCGAAGCCACAGCCTGTTACCGGGCCGTATGTCAGTCACCGCGCGGGGAAAAGTAATCCCGTGGCGCTCGTCGCCGCGAAACAAACGGAGCGTCATTCGCAGACTACTACCAGCTCATGTTCATGCTGTCAGGGTTCGCACAGCATCAGCGCGTGTCCGAAGTTCCGATCATGGTCATTGGACGATCGGAATCGATGGGCCCATGAAAATAAAGTTTGTTTTAATTGCCTCAGCGGTAATCATTTTATCCGCGCCTGTTCGTCAAAGTCGCGATGTCACCAGTGTTCGAAAAAACATCACACATTGTTACATGGTGTTACTCCCACCCGCCAAGAGGAAGGTGGTGATAGTGGGGGGGAAACACCATCGTGTTGCGCAGCCGCGTTGGCGCCGCGTTCGAATGCGATACCAACGGTCTTGTTAGGCACCGCGTTGATTCACGTGCGCGATAGGGCCGGATCTTGGCAAACGGTTCGCGCTCTGGTCGATTCCGCGTCCCAGATTAGTGCCATGACAATGGCGTGTTCAACCCGCCTTGGGTTCCGTCCTCGTCCGTGGACAATGCCGGTAAGTGGCATATCCGGCACGCCTGTCGTCAACGTAAAGGGTGTCGTCGAGTGTCACATCAGGCCGCGGTTCGCGACCGAACCCGCGTTAACTGTCCAAGCCTGGGTACTGTCGTCTATTACAAGTGACATGCCTCGCGCCTCGTTTTCCGTGGATATCAAGGATCGTTTTTCCACCCTCGCACTCGCCGATCCACAGTTCAACGTGGCATCTCCGGTGGATATGTTGCTTGGGGCCGACGTATTTTCCGCCATTCTGGACGGTCGACAAATTAAAATCGACGATGCCTTACCCACAGCCTTTAGTTCAATCTTCGGTTGGGTCCTAATCGGGCCAATTCCGGCGGCGGCCACCTGTCATCTTATCACTACACCGGTGTCCTTAGCTACGTCCATTGAAGCTCTGATGGATAAATTTTGGACCGTCGAAGAACCAGACGCAGCTCCGCCGTCTTTTACCGACGATGGTTGGTGTGAGAGTCAATTCCGCGCCGAACACCAGCGACTGCCTTCCGGTCGGTTTCAAGTGCCGCTACCAACGCGGAAGCCAGTACCACAATTGTCGTTCCCGGGCTCACATTCCGTCGCGCTCAAGCGTTTCGAGTCCCTCGAACGAAAACTGACGTCCGACACATCTCTGCGCGGAGCATATTGTGACTTCATGTCTGAATACCTCGCGCTCGGTCACATGTCCGTGGCCACGAGCCCCGGGCAGTACATCATCCCCCACCATGCAGTGTGCACACAGTCCAACGGTGACTTTAAAATCCGCGTCGTATTCGACGCTTCCGCGGTGTCCCATGACGGGACGTCACTAAATAGTTGTTTGTATCAAGGTCCGAAGTTGCAGCAGGACATTGTTGACATTTTAACCAGATTTCGGTTGCACAAATTCGCGTTTACGACCGACATTTGTAAAATGTATCGTCAGGTGTTGGTAGCGTCCGAGTATCGTCCACTCCAGCACATCTTGTGGCGCGCGTCACCTCACGATAAACTCGTAGAATATGAGTTGAATACGGTGACATACGGCTTAAATTGTGCCCCGTACTTGGCGCTCCGCGTGTTAGCCGAAATCGCCGAAACGGATTGCGCCGGTCAAGACGATATCCGGCGATCGTTGTTGCAACAAACTTATGTCGATGACATATGTGTAGGCGCCGACACGGTCGACGGTGTTCTCGAGCTGCAGCGTAATATGATCGACGTGCTCAGCAAATCCGGTTTAGAGTTAAAAAAGTGGTCCAGTAACTGTCCCGCGGTCCTCGACAGTATACCCACTTCCGCCCGTGTGACGGGTCCGTTACCCTTTGATGTTGTGGATGGAGGCGGGGTCAAGGTTCTCGGCCTGCAATGGCAGCCGACAGATGACGTTTTTGGGTGCGCCATCCGTTGCGACTCACCACCCGTATTCACCAAACGCGGCGTTTTATCGTTAATCGCGCGCATTTTCGATCCGTTGGGCATATTCTCGCCGGCCACCTTCTACGCGAAGCACATAATGCAACGAACGTGGTCCTGTAATCTTGGATGGGACGACCCTCTTCCGAAGGATCTTCATCAAGAATTTTCCACTTTCGTCGAATCATTGGCCTGCCTCCGTCAGATTAACATTCCTCGACACTTCAGCACGCAGTCCGCCGACCGTTGTCTATTGTTGGGTTTCTGTGATGCGTCACAGAATGGATGCGCCGCTGTCGTATACCTCCGCGTGTTGGATGATCGGGAGGACGCTTCGATCTCGCTGGTTGGCGCGAAAACCAAGCTAGCGCCGATAAAGTCGTTGACCATCCCGCGGCTCGAGTTGAACGCCGCTGAGCTATTGGCGCGCTGGTTATACCGCGTCAAGTGTATTCTCGATTCTCAGGTCAACATCGTCGGTGTGCATGCATGGACGGACTCAACGATTGTCCTGTCTTGGTTGGTCAATCGTCACGAGTCGTTTAAAATATACGTGTCAAATCGGGTTCACAGAATTACCACGCTACTACCGAGTTGCGTGTGGGCACACATTTCATCCGGGGACAATCCCGCCGATTGTGCTTCGCGCGGCGTGTTACCGTCCGAGCTTCCAGCGTTAAAACTTTATTGGCAAGGCCCTGAGTTTTTACGTCGTTGTCCGTCATCGTGGCCGGTTGGAGCTGCCATGTTGCCGCTGAGCGACTTGCCCGAATTGCGCGTTCTATCCGTGACCGTCAACGTTCAACCCCCCGTTGTTGAATGGTTCGACGGATTTTCGTCTTACGACAAATTGATTCGAGTTGTGGCCCTCGTGTATCGATTTCTAGATCGTTGCCGCCGTCGCGGATGGGTTACGCGACGGGCGGCCCTCAACCGTTATGAACTGAACGAGGCGCTTAAGGCGCTGGTGATCGAGTCCCAGCGTAAGTTTTTTGTACAATTACGGCACGAGTTATCTCACCACTCCCGTGTGACAGCCAAACCGCTCGCCCGTTTGTGCCCGTTCATTGATCCCTCCGGCGTCATTCGAGTGGGTGGGCGATTGCGTCACTCGATGCTGCCATATGACCGTCAGCACCCGATACTATTAGCGAAACATTCACGCTTGGCCTTGTTGGTGTGTCGTCATTGGCATCGCATCAGCTGTCATGCCGGACCTCGAGTCGTGACCGCCATTGTGTCCCAGCAATTTTGGATCATGTCTGTGAGATCAGTGCTACATCAAGTCAGCAGTGAGTGTACCATCTGCGTCCGATTTGACCATCAACCACCTCAACCGTTGATGGCTGATCTGCCACCAGGCCGTGTCCAACAGTGCCGGCCTTTCGCGCGAGTGGGTATTGATTTCGCAGGTCCATTGCAGCTACAAGAGACCCGCCTTCGCAAATCACGGTCGTATAAAGTGTATGTAGCTGTTTTTGTGTGCTTCGCGGTGAAGGCGTGTCACCTCGAGGTTGTGACCGAGCTATCTACGGCCGCGTTCCTTGCTGCATTCGACCGATTTGTTGCTCGGCGTGGTCTGCCATCCGACATTTTCAGCGACTGCGGGACCAATTTCGTGGGTGCCGACCGACAATTGCATACGCTGATCAATAGCCCGGAGGGACAATCCGTGCTAGGCGACTCTCGTCCACATTGTTCCTGGCACTTCAACCCGCCCAGTGCGCCACATTTCGGCGGATTGTGGGAGGCTGCGGTCCGGTCGACAAAAAGGTTATTGATTCGCGTCATGGGTCGTCATCACTTCACTTACGAAGAATTCACGACGGTGCTATGTCGAGTGGAGGCCGTGCTCAACTCCAGGCCACTCACACCGTTGTCATCCGATCCAGCCGACTTGGACTACCTATCGCCGGGACACTTTCTTATCGGCCAACCACTACTTGCCGTACCGCCTCGGACATCGACAGAGGACAAGTCTAGTCTGGTGAACCGGTGGAAGTTGTTGGACCAATGTCACCAGGCGTTTTGGCGACAATGGTCCACCGAGTACTTGACCACGCTGCAGGCACGCACAAAGTGGTCGACCGGGTCCCCCAATATCCGTCTAAACGATGTCGTCGTCATCCGGGACAACCAGTCTCCCCCATTGTCGTGGCGAATGGGACGGGTGATCGCACTGTCGCCAGGAGCCGACGGTGCAGTACGCGTGGTCCGTTTGCGAACCGCCCACGGCGAAGTGACTCGCCCTGTTGTGAAGTTGGTCGTTCTGCCCACCGAAAGGACCCGCCCAGGTACCCCCTGTTAGGTGATACCCACGCTCTGTTCGCCTATGTGTTTTTCCCGCTACATACGCGAATTCCATTATATTTAAGTTTTTTTGTATTCTTGTGCTACTGTAACAGCACCCCCCTTATTTTTAGTTTATATTTTGTTGTTTTTTTTTTTTTTTTTTGGTGGTAAGTGGTAATAGGCCAGAACTGACTCCGTGAAGCCGTCGTCATCATCCAGTTATACCAATGCATCAGCGGATGTGAGGCTGCGCCTCCCATGGGGGGGAGTATGTTTGTGCAACACCAGCGCTGCTCCGCTGGACATCGCGTCGGGTGTCGAACATTCGCGAAGTTGACCCCCTCCACCACCCTGGATCGCGCCAGTGGCGCGCTTCCAGCCGCGGGCTATCGCCGTAAACCAGTTTTTTCCCCTCAGTACGTCCGTCTGTGCTTGGCCGGTCGTCACTTTTGCGTTTTTTTTCGTGCCCGCGCCATATTTGGCCGTTGTGTCGTGTTCTTCCCCGGATCCATCCGGAAAGCGCGTTTCTCGTTCGTTTGTACGCTTGCTTCCGCTTGCACGCCGTTGTGCATACGCGCGTGCTCTATCGTCGGATTTGGTCTGTGCTCGGCCGTTTCGACCACGTTTGTGTCAACGCGCCGGTTCGGTCCTGTCGTCAGTACCGTCGATTCCAAGGTTCATTCACCGTACGTGTGACTAACTACTGACCGCGTTCTTATTATACCTAGCTCGATTGTCGCGTGGTTGAGTGCGCATTTGCATCCCCGTTCGCCGGTCCCTAGTGGTTCGTGATCGGCCGATTTTGTGTGGTCACGTGGTTTCCCACTGTGCCTGGTTCCCTGCGGTACGCCGTTACGCCGCGAGCACCGCACCAGGCAGGGGTGCCAATTCGGTTATCGCCGGTGCGTCGACCAGTTCACCAGCCACCGCCGTTGCTGTCCGTTGGTACCAGTGTCGTCGAGTCCAGGAGTCAGCTGGTATCAGTCCTTATCACCATCCTCGTTGTGCAGATAAGACCAACCTTTGTTATTGTATATATAATATATTAGTTTGTACACCGTCATTCCCAAATCATAGGTTTTTGTTGTAAGATATGATCATATCCCCCATGTTACTGTTGTTTATTATACGTGTCGGCAATAATAAGATGATTCGTGCCACCAGCGCACACCATTCAATTTGTGTACGTTTTTATCTTTGTTTATGATTAGTCTCACAATTAAGATTACCTACTCCTATTCACACACAGGACACGAGATATTCTTACCCGTCGCAAGTGTCGTACGGCCAGCTAACGATAGGACGTCAATAGCTCCGTCCGGTGCGCATACACAATGAATAATAAGTTTGAAATATTTATTTTTATTTTTAATATGATTTTTTTGCAAATTAAGTTTTTCCAATTGTGTAGGTTTTGAATTTTTTTTTTGAATTATTATATTTTATAAAATAAAAAGTTGATTTATACTAATAAACAAAGTGAGTAATATACAAGTTCAATATAATATTGGTTTTATCTTTATTAAACTCGATTATACCCTGCAGTGTTACATACTTACATGAGATTATAAAGTATATATTATATGTATAATAAATAAAGTAAATACATTTAAAATTTTGGAAAATAGTTTATCCTATACATTTTATGTATGTATTTTTTTTATATATATTATGTGTATGATAGAATATGTAAATATTGAAAATATTTTGAAAAAGTGTTTGCTCAAATATATACATAATTTTTAAAAGCCAATAATGAGTAAATATTTCACTCAAATATGTTTGAAATATTCATAAGTCTCAATGTGTAAATATTTAGATGAAATATTTAAAATATATTGTGAAACAATTTAATTACAATATTTTATCTTCTACAGTAATGTGATGTGAAAATATTTTGACAAAATGTTAAAATCATATGAAAACGTTAAGAGGGCGCACTAGTAGACGAAATATGGCATAAAAACATGGTTTCGTAATTCAAGTAATACGGCTTATTGAAGCGGTTTACAGTAAAAATACCTATTATAAAAATTGTAGAGGAGAACTTTTTTAACAATCGTAAGAAGCCCGATTTTCGATATTTTTATTAAATAGTTGAATAATTAATCGATAAAAAGTAAAAAAAACGTGTTAATTTACCATACGATATTGGAAGATTGGAACAAGGTATCAAAAATCGGGCTTCTTACGATTCTAGTAAAAATTCTCCTCTACAATTTTTGTAATAGGTATTTATACTGTAAAACGCATCACAACGCCGTATTACTTGAATTACGAAACCATGTTTTTCGGTTAAAAAAATACGCTCGTCAATTAATTACGCTCGTCATGTGCTGCGCCCATAAACAGCGGCAGCGTTAGTTACTAGATGTTCATTTACCATCACCCGCGCGCGATAACGACATTACCGCACCATAGGTCAAAACAGGTTTTCTATCGCAGCCGTGCGCCGGTACATAGTTTATAAATACCCAGATAAGAAAACGATTATTATATAATATTATTTTGTGACAAATATTATTTAATTTGTTTCGGTTTTATATTTTATAAAATATAGTTCTATAATTTTCGTTATAGGTATTTTTACTGTAAACCACTTCGATAAGCCGTATTACTTGAATTATCGAACTATTTTAGTATGATAAAAAAAAAGTACCAATTACGATATCGCCATATCGGAATAATTAATAATAGTACTTACTACCTATTATAAGAAAATAATCAAAATCAAATCAAATGTTATACCATTTATTTTACATTATAGCATATATTATTGTACACAAATATATAATGATTATTACAAATTACAATATACTGTTTGAATAAATTATTATAACAATAATTATGGTATTAGAATAATTAAGTAAGAAAAAAAATAAAATTATATTAACTGTGGGTACATTAATAAATTATAATAATATATTGACATATTGTACACAAATTACAAAATATTTAATTTATTACGATTTGTGAACGAAATGTCATATCATAATTGTTTAAATTACTAAATAATTATATATACTTATTACTTGTACATTTGTACAAATAACTATAAATTATTATAAAAAGAATAAAATATTAAATAAATTAAACATTTAAATATTTAATACACATAAATTATAATTTAAATTTCTAAAACTTATATTTAACAAATGCGCATATATACGTATAGTATACAATGAAACATATGTATTCACTATTCTTAAAAAATAAAATATAACTACTTAGTATGCATACATTTATAAGAGATTTAAATGTACATAATATATAAAATGTACCTAATTAATAATTATAAGTTATAAAGTAAATTTTATTGTTTTGTTGGATTATTGGGCACAGGATAATAACCTAAATTTATATTTTCTAAAGTTGATCTATTTTTTTTTTTTTTTATACAGAATTTTATACAGACGTATAATATTATAACAACTATTATAATGATTAAATATTTGTTCGTATACACAAATTCATATGTCTTATTTAATAATATTGAATTTAGTAATTCATCTTGTGTGTTTAATTTTGAAATTATTTTTATAAAATCTTCTTTGTCGAATTTTAAATTTTTTATTTCATCTAAATGAATGGGTTTCGGATAGCGTTGATTAAGTGTAATATTGCAACATGAATCATTTAAAATACTTAACTCTAAAGGCAGTGTTGCAAATGACGATTCTACCGTTTGCTCTGTTATTAATATGCCTTTAGTTGTATGAGCTTGACACCCAGCTTTGAGAAATAATTTCCCAGAACTTTTTAATAATATTTTTCGAATAAAAGATCTATTATTACAAATTATTGTAAGTGAGGTAGGCTTTTCACA